>JAJONI010000090.1:0-44274 GCA_022190145.1 Pezicula rhizophila
ATGAGGAGGTCCTCCATGTCTCTCTATTTTACGTACAAGAGCGCATAAAATTAATTATAACTCTCTAAGGAGATATTCTATATATATCCTTAGACTTCTTAGAAGAACAATTAAACTCCGAAGTTAAACTATATTAACTTATATAGTTTAAATTAAAGCTTAATTTTAAAGCTTAAGTTGAGAGTTTAATTCTTCGTCACCGGCCCGATGATTGATCACGTGTAGATCGCGTGCATAGGTACCCTTTGGCATCTCAGGAGGCAATTTGCTTTCGAAGTCGAATAGTTCATAGTCTATCTAAACCAACACTCGAAGATCTCAGATTTATAAACGTCCATGGAACAAGAGACGTTCTTCCTTCTATGCTATTCATTCCTTCCTATGTCTCCTTGTCCCAACAGGCTAGTGCAGATATAACTAATAATCTTCCTTCAATCATTGCTAAGATCTCTGTACCTTTTTTAGTAAGTGACTTGCTTTGATTTATATAACCTTTTTCTTTCGAGTAACTTATAGTTTTATACTGTTCAGAATTTAAGGATACCCTAGTTCACCCGTGAGCAGAGATATTTTGATTGTGTAGCTTAGATTGCTCCCGAGACGTTTCGTTCGCGTATTGTCCCTTATAGTGTTCTAACTCTTTGCAATCTCGACTATGGATACACACATGAATATTAGACTAAGATTATCTCAATTTTCTCTTCTAGTGTAGCAAATAGAATGGAAAGTTCATCTATGTCGAGGCGTGGAGTGTAATGTGCAACCCTTACATGACTTGTTCCAACGGTTCTTCTTCGTTTGCAAACATATTCGATCTCTGGAGGTGATTTCTGAAATAGCAGGCAGCTTATCGGGTTCATAGGACAAATTCCTGTTGCTAAAGTCTGAGACTGTCATATACTATAGATCCAAGGGAGTGAAGCAATCTAAGTAGTCGTTTATAAGGCGAAGGGGCTGCTAAGTAGCATCATATCAAGCCAATTTTCTTGATATCTGTCGAATGTCGAGATTCACTCCATTGCTGGAAGTATCTAACGTTGATTTTCGACAGGTACTCCGTATATTCGAAGAAATTGTAAAAAGTCCACACTTATATACACGAGCCACCATGGCTGATTGGTATCTCCAGTCTTGCGGTAGGTCCTAGTGGAAAATTAGGTTCTGGAAGCGAAGTAAAATTGCGCAAATGGGCTGCTTATATATCTGTATGATGCACAAAGAATCAATCCATATATATCGAATGCAAATGAGCTGATAAATCGTCATCGCATCCTGATAACGCTTAGGTAGGGTCCTGGTATCAAAGCCGTCCAACCTCATCTGTAGACTAATAGTGATAGTTGTTATAGCTGGCTTTTCTTCCTCACAAGGACTTCCACACTGGCGACTCAAACACATGTAGCGTTGGCCCGCGCTGTTGATCTCCGCCGAGACCACAAGCTTGGGCATATCCAGGTTCTCGAGATCAAGGGGCCTAGTTAGTAGAAGGTCTGATGAATCAAGGGATGGCTCGGTAGACTTGTTTGGGTGGGCTATGGTCTTGGAGAGGGTGAATTCCTCTCCAGTCCGCTTGATAGAAACAATACTTGTTATGATTTGCTCGATAGTGCTGATTATTGCTAGATAGCATTCACTGCCTTGGAGTATAAGGCTTCTGAATTTAGAACGATTTCTTCTTCCTGATTTTCAGCTGAGTCGAGTTCTTTGTCCTGGCTTTCGGAATTGTGGGTGGTTTTCTGACTCTGCAAACCTTATTGTCTGCCTGTCTCACTTTAGGTACCAAGTAGAAAGGAATGGCGATAACTACAAGATATCTTATACGGCACCAGAGAGAAGTAGGCTTCAGACGAGGCCACCCAGATTTAATCACTCTATCATGACACCCTTTGGTTGCTTCGCCTCATGCAAGAAGGTAAGCTCTGCCACCGTACAGCCCAGAATCGACTTATCTCACTGGCAACCTTAATTGGCTGACCAAATTCGCTTGCGCTTCATTTTTTCAACTAATCCTCAAGTTAGGACAACGGTGGCGCAATAACGGGGCAAGATCTGGGAGAGAGTGGTTACACGTGACAAGCACATTACATGCTCGAAACTAACCTAGACTTAATATCAAGCCTAAAACAATGCTCGATCCTCCTATATATAATTATACTCGAGCTTGGACCTGTACCTGAATCCTCATCCCATCCCTTAAAGTCTTTAACGCCCTTTGGAGGAGCACAATAAGAAGTATACATATTACTTACAGAGGGTCAACAACAGTACAGTTATCTTCAAGAACAATTACAATAAGTTCATAGATGTTAAAGCTATATCAATGTCTATTAAATACTTGCTATATTGCCATTACAGCAGAGGGAAGTTTTTATATATGGGAAGATTCTCGCCGCCTCGCTTAACTTAAAACCTAGTTGAACTTCTATAACAGCTCTGTAGTGACGAGCTCATCAATCGCCAATTTGCCAACTAGATTGGAGCCACTAATTTATCTGTGCCACTTGACTAACTGACTTGACTCGAGTAACTCGGTTGACTTAAGCGGACAGCACTGATTGCAGCAGAGATGTTTCTTAAGTGGAATAGATGGAGACTTTGCGGAAATCACACCCAGCTGCAAAGATAATGTAACTGAAAAGCTAAAGGACGTTGTCACAGCTGTGTGTATTAACGAGTGGAAAGCGGAAGGATTGGCCGAAGCATATCAGAGTAGTGCAGTGACAGTTGTCGAATTGACAGAGATTAAACATTACCAAAGCGAAGCAATCAGCCTTGATGACACCCTGGCTTTTCATATTTGTACTGGAAAAGCCGCCTGGAAGCCTAGACACCGGCTTAGAAAGCTAACGGTCTGGAAAGTTATGAGAAATTGGTTTGCCTTGAGATGAAATATAGCAAGTAAAGAAATCAAGTATATCGTTGAATTTGGAGGCAACAGAGCTCTAGCGAAACAAAAATATGCTTCTTAGTAGAACCGGTACTGGTTCTCCAGTTGTAACTTCATCATCTATGTCCGAAATCTAAGGCTCTATAGAATAGAAACGAATGTTTGATTTCCGGTCAAACATATTTTCTCTTGTATATAAGTCACATATCATAGAAGAGTGAAGAAAGTCCAAGTTATGGTCTTTCAACAAGCGCGCTTCAAATATATTGTTTGTACAGTCCAAACCTCCATTTCGTGCTCTGCAAACATATGGGCTATTGGCTAAACTGCAGGTGGCTTTTAGTATTGTCTTGTCTGGATCTGATGGCATATTGCGTCTAGATACGCTCTCTGTTCGATCAATTCCTCTTTTGTGATGGCTGCCTGCCCAAGGATTGTCACACGGCAAATGTTTGCGCGAGGGAACGAGAATTGCACCGAATCTACTTTGCAATAAACACAGCAAGCCCTCCAATGCTTGCACAGACGATGGCTGACTTGGCTAGGTGCTTTTATGATCATAGCATTATATAGTTGTAAACGCTCGGCTTTTCTATCGTATATGAAGGGTCTACCTAGCGTCTCTAGTCTCTTAGGACAATGCTTGTAATACTGTCACACGGGATGAAAAATATTTCAGAGACCACGTCTTTCAGTCCCTGATAGTTGAACTCAGTTGAGAATTCACTAGATTTTGGCGAATGTCGATGGAAAATAAGCGGTTTTCCCTAAATTGGATTATATTTCGGAAAGGCCGTCTCATCCTAGTCGACTAGTTTTGCTAGTAGACTCGGTATTGACGGACTTGAGTAACTTGCTTAACTTGAGTAACTAAATCCCTTCCAACCTAACAGCACTTTGCACTTTGCACCTAAGAAGTAAGGCTTGTCCTTGACGTTTACGTTTCCTTGAAATAATCCATAATCCCAACCATCCTAATCTCAAAAGAGGAAGTACAGTAACAAAAGCTAGCGAACAGCACTACTGCAGTTCTTCTTCCCTTTTCTGACTCATGGAGTCATCTTAGGACTTAGTATCCACCTCATAGACTATCCACAACTCTCATCAAATACATACATGAATCACGTAACGCACCTTCCAAGCGCACCACGCGCTCAAAACGAGTCAAAAAACAAAAAAAGAAAATAAAAGAAATAAAAGGAAAAAGAAAAAAAGAAAAAATGAAAGCAGGCGAAATCCAGACGGAAGGAAATACAACGATCCACCTAAAGGATTCATCAAAAAGATCAAGCATCTGTCTGCATGAAACAAACACCTCTCAAAAAAGTCCCCAAACAGGGTATTGGGGCATTGGGGCATTGGGGCACACCAACAAATCTCAAATTGCCACCCCTTCTTCTTCTTCTTCTTCTTCTTCTTCCTCTACTCTCTCTCCACAGTATTTATTTACTTCCGATCCGATAAGCACCCAGGCGAAACACGCTTCTGCAAAAAGAAGTTCCCTCTTTGCATCTTCTAACTTTTAAATTAAGCGTGCCATAACTTCGGAGACCACCCGCCCGGGGGGGGGGGGGGGCATCCTCGTGCCTCGTCACCTCACTTCAAATGGTGCAGCCGCCGGCCGACGGGTTTCCCCCTTCGCCCCCCCTAAAAAAAAACTAAACTTTAAAATGCGGCATCCAAGGCAAAGCCGCCTGCATTTACTCCTTTTGGCCAGATACCTATGCAAAATATCAAAAATATCAAAAATAGCAAAGAAATTGCAAAAAATGTAAAATAAATAAAAATAAAAATAATCCCCCAAATCGACAGCATCGCGATTTGATCTCCAGAGACGGACCGATCCGCTTTCCTGTTTTTACCCTCTTTTTTCTTTTTTCTCTTTTTCATCGGCTACGTTCTTGCCCTTTATTATTTTCAAAGGGACACGCACGCAAGTCGAATCTGGAGGAACCACCTTATGAATGACATGAATATGACCTCCCTCTCCGTTGGGTTGTGTCGGCCGAGGATGCTTGCTTGCGCTGACACAGACAGGTACAGTAGTGTAAACAGTATGAGTAAGTTGTATGCTAGAAAAGAGAAAATCGATATGTATGACAGGACAAGACCCAGGGGCTGGACCCAAACCGTGTGTATAACCATACGTTAGTGCTTCGGTTCTGTGCACTCTCATACGAGGCCGATACCACTAGGTAAGGTAGTGAGTCCTCGTTTTGGTCTTGCACACTGTACCAAGTACGGATTCCTGAGTCGACCGACTACTACTTACTACTAGACCCAAACATTAACCGACGACAATAATGACGATGACACATTAAGAAACGAAAAACTCTGAAAAGCCATTATCAGTGCATCGCATCGTCGGCTTGACATGAGGCCTTGCAATGCATGCATGCACTCTGCGTTACGTACTCCTCCTAATCGCGGAACAGGTAACCCGTGGTACGGATAATTGATGGCAGTAGGTACTGGTACAGTACAAGAGTCGTAGCCCTGCATGAAAAGCAGATTATTGGGTTGCTCGTGGAAGTTGGAATAGAATGGAAAGGGGGAAAAAAATTGTGATGAGGTGTGATGTGATGGCTTACGGGTTCTGGTCACTGGATCTTGGAGAAGCCGGTGGACGCATTGATGTGTGTCATCGCCTCTTGAATCATTGGATTTGCCGGTCCGTATATTGGATTCGTACTTCGCACCTACCGATACTAGGTCCTCCTACTCCTGTGCAGTAAAACCTCCTTCCTCTTACCGACCTGTTCGTCCGCAGCTGAGCCTAATAATTGTACGAGAAAGAACAAGGGGCATGCGGGGGATCGTGTGCGGTGGGCACACCAACAAAGGCCAATGCCAAGTAATTCTTTCGAGAAGGAGGTATTTGCTATTTGCCTTCGAAAAAGCCTATTATGGCTCATTTATTGGTTGGCGTGCACGAAGGCAATAAAAGATCAGTTCCAATGACAGGATCCGTTGCCAAAGAAACAAACACGACTGATTCTTGTGTTGCAATGTACGAGGTTATGGGCAACGGAATCGCCGCACCTCTAATGATACTGGTGAGCCACGGCGTGCGTTGGTCCTACCGCGCACCCATCTTGCCGCCGTTGGTACCTAGGCTGGTTCAGCCCAGCGTGCAGGGGCCATCCCAAAAAAGGCAAAGTTCTAGAAAACAATAGAAGACAAGGGTTGAACCTTCTGGCGCCGTTCGGTCGGGTGCGAAAAGCTTGGCTGGGAGATCGCGCATTCTAGATTCTATTACGGTATTGTTATTATTATTATTGTTGTCTTTTTTCCACGAGGAGAGCCTCTGGTTCTCGTTTTCTCGGTGAGCTTTGCTGCCAGAGTGGCGAATAATAGACATCAAGTAAGTTTATTGTCATACGGAGATACGCGACGGTGACGAGGGGGAAAGCTCTGCATGGGAGTTGAGATGGAGAGAATACCTCGGCGCCGTAGAGCTTTGGGAGTCTCTCGCTCTGATTGTGAGTGATATTTCCCGCACAGTAGATAAGAGATGAGATGGCATGTGTGGTGATCTCGCCCAGAAAGTTAACTGACGAACAGTGAGACGGGGCGAAGAGGTCCGCGCAAACGCCCATAGTCGTACACGGTATTTCGTATGCGCGCGCAAGATGAAGCAAATGACGGGCCAGAGTTGTAGGCTACTTTTACTCTGAATACTTAAGCCTCAAGTGCTGCAACGTCTGTTGGCTAGCTCCAACTTGACGCTTTAGACTTTGATGCCCGTCAGCCACGAAGCCATCACGCTTGAGCGTCTATGAGGATTATTCTCTCCACTAGTACAAAGAACCTCGGCGTCAGTGGCAGTGGCCGATACCCAATTATGCATCACGATCGTCACCACGACTTTTCCAGCTTGGCGACTTGGCGTCTCTCCACTCCACTCCCCTCCACTCCCTTGTGGCAACTCGCAAAGCGCCTTTACAGTAAAGGCACAACAACCATGTTGTCATCCGTCACGAGATAAGCACCATCTGAAAAGAAAAAGAAAAAACTTAGAAAAAAATTAAAAAATTCGGTAAGCAATAATAATAATGTTAGTTTCGGACTGGACTGTACGTAGTTGTACTTTGTAGAATATGAGGTGACTCAACGACGTCAGCCAGAAAGTTGAGGAGCAAGGGAGACCCTGAGAGATGTCGTGAGATATGCTCTCTCCTGGCCGTCTCCCCTCTTCCGCGCCCTACTCGCCCCTCTTATTACCATGGACTGGCTGTAAAGCGGCCACCGGGAAGCACGGCAAGAATGGAAAGCCAAGAATATGGGAAAACGTTGATCGAGGGAATGAGCCGTTGTGATTTGCCACTGGGCCAAGCTTCGAGAATGAAGGCCCTTGAGGGGGAAGCATTCTAGAGCGTTTCGGGTTAACGAAGTAAATTAACGTCCCCCTTGTGTGTCATCGGAGAATTGTTTTTGAAGAGGGGGATGATCATGATGACATATCTCCAGCCATTATTATTATCCATCAACGCGAAAATAACGTGATGATTGGGCATGCTCCTTGTATCCAGACTCTCTTTGATCTCACTGCAAGTGTTTCAGCATTTTGCGCTGGTATGTACTGTACAGCTGTACCGACGAATTAGACTAGACGGATGGATCTTCAACCTCATCAATACCCGAAAGGCTCACCTTCTTAGCGCGGTGTAGCTTCTGGAATGGAATGATAGCAGGCATGCTAAGTATGATGCTAGCTTGGAGTTTATGCAGCAGCTGCACCACCACCATCACCACCTCCATGGAAAATGCCACGGTGGGGATATCTTATGGGTTGCTGCTCGCTAGTCACATAATGACCAAATCATGAGCTGGTTGGTCGTGTGTTGTGCATAAAAAGATCGGCGGACGATGTACGAAAGCGCTATATTATTTATTAACTACGTCTGCGATATGATGCCACACATTATTGAGCTCTTCAGCAACCATCACCAGATAGCTGCGTCTCCATCGACTGGACCGGCTTGTCCTGGATAAAGAGGATGGGCAGGGGAGTTTAAAGATGGGGATGAAATTGATAAAATTGATGAAATTGAAGCATTGCTTGGGTCTCGGTAGTCGTTGTCGTCGTGTGCCTGTCTTGGAGTTCGTTCTGATGCTTTCGGCACTTGGGACTGACAGCAACCAGACCGGCGTCCCGGAGATGTGAGAATGGCAACGGATCATTCGTCGCATTTGCCGTACTACGGCTGGTAGAGAATAGTAGCTGTTTTCGTCGGTCTAATATATAACATTCTCGGTAAGTAGTCGCAATGCGCATTCACGATAGCGTAGGGCAGGAGATTAGAAAGGTAGGAGGAAAGTAGACCTGGGGTCGTTGGATTGATGAAAAGAAGGGAGGAGGAGGGAAAGGTAATACGGGGTGGAATGAGATTCTGGGTGGTCAGACACGCAGGTACGGAAGCGTGGCAGCAACGTTCTTCAGCACCTTCTACTGCATTTTGGTGGCTTTGGAGGGATGGATGGATGGTACATCAAGAATGCGATGGATGCTATTATCAATCAAATTCAGAATTTAGAATTAGAATTAGAATTAGAATTAGAATTATACTGCAATACTGCAAAGCTGAAGCCTGAAGCCTGAAGGAAGGAAGGAAGGAAGCAAGGAGGCAAGGAAGCAAGGAAGCAAGCACATACAGCCAGTCGTCCACCACACTACGAAACTTTGTCACCTGTCATTATTTTCCTTGGTGCGCGGCGACGTGAGATGTGTTGTGTCTCTTTTCAGGCGATTCCCACTTCCCTAGGTTTCCCTTGCATCGCATGCCTGCCCCCTTCACCATTACCTATCTATCTGGAAGAAAACCGGGGGGCAGGGGGGGAGGCCCTTACGAGGAAGGAAGGCGACCAAGGGATCACGAAAAGCAAAAACACGCTGTTCTAAGGCAGGACAGGCATCCCGGCCATCCTGGTGCCCACAAGAAAATATTCGGCTTCGATTTGATCCATGCCTATACCGAATGCGTCTAGACAGGCCCCACTTGGCCATTGGGCCATAAAGACCTGGCGCAGACTTAGCAGAGACTTAAGGCAGGCTTGGCGCCTTCTAGTGCGCTTCTAGCGCAGCACCAGTGGCCCCACAACACTCGCCGTCTCAGAGGCCTGCAGGCCTGAAAGAGGGAAGAGACAGTCACAGCAAGCTCAAGGGCTTGGAAAGGGCTCGACTGCTGGGGTCCCAAGGGCGAAGCCTTTTTCTCTTTCATGCAACCCGAATCCTCAAACCTCCACCACCAGGAAGGAAACATCACGACGGCCGCCACCCGTCCCTTCGACCTCACCTGTTTCCGACATTCAACCACAACACAACACAACACAACACAACACGATACAGCGGAACATAATACAACAACACACGACATCCACGTCCCACCCTCCTCCAACGCCGATGACTTAGGAAACATTATCACTCCTTCACATCCATCCCGTCATCATCAGCATCAATCTACACACCACACACGAAGCACCAGCGTAAGAGACAGAGAAAGAGTGAGTGAGTGAGTGGGTGAGTGATAGAGAGATATATACACAGAAATCGGAGAGTCTTGGGCAGGGCAAAGCCACACACACACACACACATACATACCACAACGAGAAGACGAGACACAGTGACGACCACTACCACCGCCATCCCCGACCCAGATCAAGACATCGATCTTAATCTGCTACTACTCTTCAATGCGTGTTGATTGTCTGTCAATTCATTAGATCTCGACTTCAATACATGACCGCGTACTGGTCGCACCAAATCCCTCCGCATTATCCTACCAATCCACACACTCACTGTCTTTGCCTTTGTACACAGCCTCATCACCATCGACTTTTCAGCATCGGGGTTCTCGGGTTCTTTTAACAATATTCTTCTCAACTGACGATCCTTCTTTTCCTTGGATCTTTACCCTTGTCCCCTTCTTGAGATACCCGAAGCCCTCTTATTTAGGCTTCAGCCGTTCCTTGAACATACCCAGACTCAGCTTCCTCTTTGGTCTCAATTTGGAAGGTCCCACCAGTTACCTGATATACACCGACTTCGCAACAACTCCACATCTCGCAGCCACTGCTCCTTGTCACTGCGACCTGACTTCCGTTGCTTTGCGACACGCTGTTCCTGTCTGTTAGAGACGCTGTTCCAGAAGCATTTCAACTCACATTGCCTGCAGCCGACATCCGTTTTGTGGACGGTGACATATCATATTCATTGGGGAGGTTTTAGTCAGAGGCGCCGCTGCCACGGATACCTGCAGAGCCCGAATCCACACCTTTCTACTTTCTGTCTTGCACGCATCCAACGCTGGGGTACCAAAGAAATCGTTTGAAGCAAACACCGAGACCAGTTTCTTTGACGTCCTCTCTGTACAATTAGCCTGTATTTGGACAGATGTATTCCAGGAGATAATTCTATTTCCTTTGATCTATCACCGACTCTTGATCGAGTGCATTTGGCTGCCCGAAACGAGAATAAACAAAGAAGAAAGCACTTCGTGCCCATGAGATATATTCGAACCGCAATGCGAAAGTCGAAACACCGAAAACCTCCTTCGCTATATTTACATACATCAACAAGAGATACATCACCTCGCTGCTCGTCCGTCCTGTCGGACTGGGACGCAGACGACGAAGGCTTCATGTCGTCAGGAGAATTCCTGCCCTCGAGGCCATTGAGCCTGACCATACCGGCAGGTCCATACTGCCCTCGGCGGCCAACATTACAAGAGGTGCTGTCTAACAATGCCCCACCACCATGGACACTTAGTGCCTTTATGGCCTACCTATCCCAAAACCACTGCTTGGAAACGCTAGAATTCACTATGGATGCTTCGAGATATACAAAGCACTACCACAGCATGGTTGATAGTGATCCCCACACCCCATTATCGCCAAGCACACAGGGTTGCGAATATGTGCGCATGTTATGGACGAAATTACTGGATGCATACATTGCACCAAATGGCCCACGAGAAGTCAATTTGCCATCGGATGTGCGAGATCGATTGATGTCGCTACCTTGTACATACACTCCGCCACACCCCTCAGCTCTTGAGACGGCTGTTAAAATCATCTATGAACTCATGGATGAGTCCGTTCTTGTTCCATTTCTCAACTCGGTAGTCTCGGCACGTGGTCCGGAAACATACACGTTATCAAATGACTATGAGATGGATACGTATATGACTGGCTCTTTGGATGAGAGCTCTCTGTCCCCTGCACGATCTCGAAATCGCAAAGACAAGAGCCCAGTCATTGGTTCCGATGAGGAATCTGGATCTAAGTCGCATATTCGATTCTCCCATCACCCTCATCTTTCGGCTGCGATAAGTCGCGGTTCATCTCGCCTCTCAACACACCTTTCTGGATCTGGATCTTCGGTAACAACCCCAGAAGCTACAGATAGCATGACAGATGATTCTACTAACTCAGCTGCATCGCCATCCGGCTCCGATATGGAACCCATGACACCACCAACAACACCTCCGACCTCGGACACCGGCTTTACCGGAATATCCCCATCAACAAGTCCTCGAAACTCGCGCATTGACGGCAGTGGATGGAAGAAGATGGGTGCTAAGTTAGGCTGGAAGAAGAGCCGACCAGGAGGACATCATGCGAGCTCCAGCACCAGTGGCTCTCATAGCCACCACTCGAGAGAGCCGAGTAACGAGACTCAATGAGGGGAACAGGTCGCGTCGTTACCTTCTGAATCTTCTGAGAGCCCAACTAACCTGGGGATTATAATTCCTGTATACATGAATCCAGTGGTCGAAGGGAAGATCGAAAATGCCAGTACAAGTCCAGTTCTATTACAGACCAGTTTGGTTCCGAGTGATGGTTCTTCACCATTGCTGGAAGCTCATCCTGGGTCACCGGTGGATCTCACCGGTCGACGACCTTCTCTATCAATGGCCTTGGCATCTGCATCTGTCTATCGACCGAGCGAGAGACAAATACATGACCCATACAGGTTTCAAACATCTCCAGAATTTATAGGGCACTCAGAAGAATTACTCAGAAGGGACGGCGTGGCCGCAAAAGAAGGTAGCAGTATGGAAAGCTGGCGCGAGACAGAAACCCAACCCTCGCCAAAGAGGATGCAAGTCACCGGCCCTCAGTCTTTCTACGTACCTGCTAGAGTTCCGGACCACGACGAGGTTCATACCATCTCAGCACCCGTTTGCATTAGCGAAGACGACATGTCGTCTGAAACGGCAATGAAATTCCTCTGTCCGAATCCTGAATGCTCCGGAACTTGGATCACCGCATCTCCTCTCACTCATGGGTCACGTTCCTCATTAGCGACAAACACCACCCTTGTTTCGGACACAACCCACACTCAGGCTTGCCTCACAGTCGACACAAGTGTTGTAGGCTCAGATGGTACTGCGAGCATGCTATCAAGCTCTGCTGCAAGCGTCATCTCTTCAACACTTTCCACTGAAACCGCGACTACCGATATCTATGGCTGGGAAGAGGAACTTGATCGCAAGTCCAGTACTGAGGGTCCGGGTTACAAAGCGTGGGAAAGAGATCTACCAAGACCATTACCCAGTGGTGGTAGGAGTGGCTATCAGACCACAAGGGGTCTCAGGCCTATGCCGCGCGGGGTGGAGGAGTTCCAGCAATACCGTTACAAGCCTGTTGGCGTGAAGCGGAGGAGTTTGTTGCATCGTGTGCTGAACCTCAGCAGAGAGCACAAGAGGGCCGCAGTCATCGAAGAAGAAAGGGATTCGCCATCGGGCGCTTTCGTCGAAACACCGAAACAACTGACACCCCTCACGTCGGCTATCGGGATCGATTCATGAATATCATATTGAGTTTTCCAGTGTGTCTATGGCATTATTAGCGTTTCCTTTTTTCGTCATTCAAGAGATTCACCACTTTATCATCATTTGTCACGAACAGGAATATGGGAGCATTTGCATTCCGAGGAACTGACGGGAAAACGGGGTCGCAAAATTTATTCAAAACATATATCTTTAGGGAGGTTGCAACTGGCGTTCTCCGGGGTCAAACTTTATTTTCAGAAACGAATGAGATAGACATTAGGCGTTTAGGGGTGATCAAGCGATTCCATGGGGTCGATAGGTTGCATTTGCATGGGGACTGGCACTGGAACTCTTCTCTGTATGAGAAGAGCGAATGAACGAATGAACGGGTCTTTCGATGCATATCATTTGCTATTTTATCATATCATTGTTTGGGTGGTGTGATTATGCATTACGGTTTGTGTTTTCTTTGGAAGAACAACCAGGGAGCGCAGGAGATAATTAGATGCATTTGAAGCGCATGCATGATAGGCATGGGGATAAGATGTGTTTGATATGACATATATGGCTGGCTGGCAAGTGAGCGCGGGTATGATACAGTATGATAAGATACATATGATGAATATAATATCTATTATCAGCCAGCACTTATTAGTGGTTTCGTGACTGAGGCTGTTTCCTAGGTTTGTTTGGCGCCTTTTAGATAATCCTCTCTATCTGTGCTTATTATAAGTTGAGTAGGAAATACTAACTAGTTAACTAGAAGCATCCCTTACAAAACTGTTGCCCCGGGATGCGATGTAGTAATCTCGGATGGCTGAAAGTGGGTGGTGCTTAGGGATTCTTTGTTTTGTTTTTGAAAATTTGTTATATTTTGTAAATTGATATACCTGTTGTTGATATTGATTCGTATGTTGATTTCTAATAACTAAGTAGAGTGGTAGTCTAGTTAAACAAGTTTAGTTGCAAAGAACTAGCCTGTTTCGGCTAGCCACTTGCTCAACGCGGCCTCTGTTCACACAATACACAGAATGATGTCGGAAATCAATGTCCCAACAAGTTCAATTACTTGAATTCTTTCTTGTTTGAACCTGCAGTTTTTATTTGTCTACCTACCTATGATGTCTAGCTTCGGTAGGTATAAAAGGATTAGAGTATACTCAGGTAGATAGGTACATAAAATCTAGATACTAACATAATGGAATGAAATCGCAAGCGACGAATGGGGAAGCTATGGAAGACTGCCTTCCGAGCTTTCTCTTCTAATATTACCTAGTCACATGAAGTAGACAACATAGGTAGCGAATGCTGTACGTAGGGTTAATCACTTCATTTCTGAAAAATCCTGTTCTATTTACATCCAACAGGTGCTTGTCACCTATTACCTATAGTTTATATAAGTATACGGGCAAGTTGTTGAAAATTTCAAATGATATGCGCCTTCGCTATGCTTGAATCGATCCTTCGACTTTGTGCACATGATTGCTCTCTTCCTCTATATTCTCTCTCTCATTTCGACAGGAATATACTCTGTGCAGAGTTGAGAATTGTGAGTCCTGAGGATAGGTCGCAGGAGACTTAGCAGTCTATGGCTCCAACTGAGCCCAGTAATTTTTGTCACTGGGAAAGTAGCAAACGCGAGCTGTTCCTCTATGCCCCATTGTGGCGTGCTTCTAACATCATGTTGGCCGTCCTGATTAATTCAGGATGCAAAATCGAACGCGAGGGAGGTAAGCTGATTGGTCCATAAATAGTAGGATCTCTTAATTCTTAAGAGCCCAAGCTCTGACATTACCATCATCGCCTGTCGTGATGATCATCTCCTCGCCATCTCTGCTTTTGCCGCTATCAAATCTTTGGCACCATGCTACATGGTTAACTTCATAAGGACCATGTGCTCCCTGAAGCTCAGCGATAATAACCCACTCAGTCTCGGGTAAATTGTCAGGCCGAGGATGTTGGTCTACTGTTACTTCGGGCACTGTACCTGAAGATGACAGTTCCTTCTTTCTCTCCTCATAAACTACTACCTTGCCATCCCCGGCAGCGGATACTACTCTTCCGCTTTCCTTACTCCAGCCAATACTGTAGATGGGCAGATCATGTGCTGCTGGCAGCGTTGCAGTGCATACCCATGTTTCGTTTGCCATGGCTGGACGCATTGTGCTCGGGATGCCAGAGTTGAGATAGGAGGGTGCGTTAGGAGGTGGTGGAGAATGTATCTGTGACCAGATTTTTATGGTATGATCCGCCGAGGAGGAAAGAAGTCGAGGAATTCTGTTCTCGTTATCGGTTTTACTGAACTTTTTGAGGCTGACTTCTGGTTCCCAATTTAGGCTCCATACAGTTCCCTGGTGACCTTCCATTACCGCGAAACATCCCCATTCTCCTTCGTCCTCTTCACGCCAGAGCCGAATCGTGTCATCATAACTCGAACTCGCTAATACTTCTCCTTGGTCATTATATCCCTGTGCGCTGCGCCAGCAGACACATTTTATATCCGCTTCGTGGTCTGTCAATACGGCAACCGTCTCAAATTCATCGTCGCCTTCGTCGCCGATTTCTTCCCAAATCCAAATCTGTTTATCCCGTGAACAGGAAGCTAACCATTGACCGGAGGGAGAGTAAGCCACAGATTTTATCTCGGCATCGTGGCCTTCGAGTACAATTGAGAATTCCCAGTCTTCATTTGCATCAGAATCGTCCTCGTTGTTTTGAATAACACCATTCCTTGTAACTTCCAACTCTAATGGTGGCTCCCCACCAGTGTCAGCGTCATGCGCATCTCCATTCCCCGTAGTACCATCTCCTCCTTCCTCCCTCCGCCTCCAGATCCCCATTGTGTGGTCAAAACTTCCCGTCGCGATTGTCAAAACCTTATGACCCTCCTGGGTAGGCTTCCACGCGACAGAGCGCACTGATCGCTGGTGCCCACCATCGAGCTTTGAGTGCAGCGTGAAGTTTGTGAGGGAGTAGACACGTACGGATTTGTCTGACGTCGCAGTTGCGATGAGAGGGAGGCCATTAGGATTTGGTATGGAGACCCAAGCGCGTTCTGAAGAGGGAGGCTTGAAGTCTGCGATCAGAAGAAGTTGTGCTTTGGTGGGGTTTCCGTTGGTGGGGGGTTGAGGGGATGTTGGTGATACTTCCATAATGGTCGTTTTCAGGTAATTAAATGTGGAGTGACCGTAAGACTACAATGCTCGCAGAGTCGAAATATGGAAATTGTGTTTTTGATTTTTTTTGAGCAGTAAGAGCAAAAGAGAGTGGCTCTGGGAGGATACTGTAGGTAGTAATTCATAATGGTGGGTCGACGATAAGATATTTCTTCGGTTCTGAAGCTCGATACTGTAATCAACAAGCACGTGCCTCTAACAACCAGCGACGACTGAACCTCATTCTAACCCAACTAGACTGACAAGATTGCAGACAAGTATTAGGCATAGTAAATCCCCGTAAACCATTTACGATTCATCGGCAAATCCTGATTCACCGAGCGTGAATTCAATGCTTTACGTCCCTCATTCCATGGAGATGACTGTGCAGAAAGAGAGGCAAAACTGGAAGGCAATGAAGCGATCACAAGACAACAACTGGTGGCAGGTGAATACAATTACAACGAAGTTGATCATCGTTTAGATGGATCGATAAACTCACGAAGGAACGATACGAAATCACCAAACACCTACACAAACTTCCCATTGACTTTTAGCAACGATCCAATCCAAAGCTATAACATGCCTCCTCCACTTTCATCTACTGACGCACTGAACAACGATTTCGATGCCGGGGAACACTTGGAGAATCGTGCCTAGGATCAGGATCAGGACCGAGATGTCACAATTACATAAAATCCAGACTCCTAGATCAGAAGTGTAGGATCAATGGTCTTTGCGGAAAGGAATCTGATATGTAAGGGGAATAGGGTGATCAGTACGAAGTCCGATATCAGCTTAAAAATTGGAAAACTATGGAGGATAATATAACGATATACGCGTTGAGATGAAAATTCAGCATTGTGTAAACGGAATTGAAAGGAAAGGCATTGAGGATTTTGGGCACCCTTGTACACAATTAGATACCTAATTACGTGTTGGGATGGGAGTTGAAAAGGAAAGGCGTTGGTGGGCTCCCTCCTAACAAGTCAGCGAGGTTGTTAATTTTCGCCTGCTCTAAGTCATACTTAGCTGTTGTAGAGCTAGATATAGATAGGTTTTTAGACCTCAAGGGTTCTATCACAACTTACTGTCCGAAGCTTACCTACGTATTCCCTGCCTGATATAACTAAACCCCAGCTCTAGATCAAAATGTAGAAATCGTGATTTTATAACTTCGGGGTACTTGACAAGGAGTTTTGTGTACCCTGAACTTTAGGTCGAACCGTTTCCTCTTCCGACCAGCCAAACCAGTGGCCTCTTGAGCTATTCGCTCGTACTTCTGATGACTGGGTGGTGCTTTTGGGGTTTGGGTTACTATGATGTGAAACTGTGAGTGCACATCAGTATCAGTCAAATTTCGGAGCTGACATGCTGCTACTGGTCGAAATCCAACCACCAATCTGGGGTTTGGAATATTTTAAAAGCCGCCAAACTACTCTTCGCAACGCGAGAAAATAACGTGGCATGGAAATGTTGTAGAATTCAAGATACAGAAGCAGAATAGACTCATCTAGATATACAAGCCAGTTTTCCATCCTGAACCGACAAATTTCTAGATGAGCACTGAAATACGCCAACCTTGCAAAAGAACTCCCAATAACGCTTCTCCCTCACGTGAGTGAAACTTTATCTATCCGCCTAAGCAACCTTTTATCCAGGTGGCAAAGAACTTGCGTCGACAATCTCATCGGCGTCCTTGACTGACTCACTTCCAGGTGCATAAAGTGGTGATCGAGGAAGAGCCATCAGACCTGTGCGTTGGGATTCAAGGAGACCGAAGGGCGCGACAAGCTTCATAAATGAGTCAATTCTGCTTGGCTTTGCTGACCTAAGAACTTGTTAGTCCATGCCAAGAGAGCATACTTAAACCAGACTCACACTTCAACAATACAACTGGTTGTGCTGATATCTAGAACCTTTCCACCAAACTGATGCGTAAAATATGTGATTGACCGAAGGTGCTCATGCTTATGTCTAAGTGCTTCACTTGCTGCCAACTTGCTTGGATGGAAATCATCAGTTTGCGCAAGTTCATCCAAGCGTTTCTGTGCGAATGACTCTTGTTCCTCCAAGCTTGCTGTATCATATCCTGTGATCTCCTTGTGATGCTGCTGTAGCTCCTGAAAGTATTCTGGGCCAAGGATGTTGATTTTTGCGAGCAAGAGTTCGCGTTGAACAAGTGGTGCCTGCGTGTAATCAAGAACTGCCCAGACTGGTACCAAATCCTCCAATTGTCTGCGTGCCTGTTCCACAACGCCGTCTTGACCAGAGAGCACAATTGTCATGCGCGAGAGATCCTCAATCTCAGTGCTGCAGACAACAAGGGAGTCAATGTTGAAGCCGCGGGCTGCGAGAATACCGGAGACGCGCGATAGAACACCAGGCTCATTTTGGACGAGACAATTAAGGATATGTCGTTTGGGGGGTGCGCTTGACTGTGCTGGCATCTCGTAGAGGATATTTGAAACGGCTGCTTGTGCCGACCATGCTGGCGCATCTGAGGTTGGCAAAGGAGAGATACGGCGATGAATGGCTTTGTATGCTAACGCCGAGGTCGATGGCGCGGAGGACTCATATCGTTGCCATTGCCTTGGGAGAGTGGAGGTTGAGCTGCGAGGAAGGTTTGCGCGGATGGGGAGGGCAAGTATAGCTTTACGAGATGCCATGATTGATGTATATTAGGTAGGTAGGCCCTTTGAAGCCTGTGGCAAACAATTGAGCTTCCCCTTCCTTCAATGGCTCCGTTCTCGTTCTGAACAAATGGAAGGGAAGGGAATTGAAATTGAGCCCGATCTCGCACTACCTGGCATGAATCACATTCTAGCTGTGGGCCGGCCGCAATTTTTCCCCAGAACCACCGAAGCGAGGCTCCTGATACATGTACGAGGCTGAAATGATATTTGACATTAGCAAACCTGAATTCTACCAGGGCCATGATTTTTGGTCCAATTCGATTTATTTAAGTGATTGGTTTGGTTTAGGAAACCCCCTTAGTTTCCTTAGTTTCCACTTGGTTTCCATTTGAATAGCTTCGTAAGTTGGAGCACATTTTTTTATCCTTCATATTTGGCTACTCTCGCCTGGCGCACTTACTAGAAGCCCATTTCATATTTGGGCTAGTCACATGATCTCCGTCAATATCAATCCGCGTGCTTCCGCTTATCACCCGATTCTCAGCCTCAATTTTCCACATCACCCTCTCCAACTGGCCGGAGCCTCATTTTCAGTGCTTGTCGCCATCCAGTGCCTCCCAAATTGTATCTTTTTTCTCGAACCTATATCAATAAAGATGGATGACACCGAGAGACGCACCGCAAAGCGCTCGCGATTCGACCAGACGGAACCTGAACCCAAGAGAACGTCTAGATTTGACAGACGATCGCGATCACCACCTGCGCGCAAATCGGAGTCAAGACGCAGTAGAAGCCCTATCGCACGAGCTTCTGATAGCCCATCTATAGAGCCCGCGAAGAAAAGCGGTCTAGATCCTGCTGCCGCTGCAGGTAAGCTTCACGGGTTGGTCGCGTGGGAGTTCGCTGGCTAACATTCTTACAGCTGCTGCCGCTGCCAAGATAAATGCGCAAATCCAAGCCAAGAAGGGCATTCAACATGTCGAAGTCCCCCCTATCCGATCGGTATAATCCCCGCCTCTTGAGAGCTATGGCAGGACTGACAAATAATAGATACAGAGTCCCGGCGGAAAGTCAGCATCGCAAGGCGCATCTGGTGCAGGTAACAGTGTTGGTACAGTCAATGGTGAGATGTACATTGCAGACGGCGACTACATCAGAGATATCGAAGTAAACGACCTTCGGAATCGTTACACACTGACTAAAGGTTCTACACAAAAGATGGTAAATACTCCTTGTGTTATATTTCCACTGATATATCAGGCTTTTCTTCACAGGTCTAGCATGACCGCGTCTTTATTTCTTTGGCCCTTTTCTCTACTCTTGTGTGGGAACTTTCAAGCTTACCTGAAGCGCGATAGCATTCACTACAAAAACCTCTTTGGCATCTGCTGACCTCCGTTGTGTGACATCTAGATCAAGGAAGAAACCGGAGCTGGTACGCTATACCTACACAAATTCACGTTTTAGAGGAATACATATTGACTTTTGAAGATGTCACCACGAGAGGAAATTATTACCCCGACAAGAGCATGGCCACGGCCGCAGTGAGTTTTCCCTTCCAGTCAAGGTTTCAAGAGCATGCTAATTGAGACTACAGAACCCACCGCTGTATCTTCACGTCACAAGCACATCGAAACGTGGACTTGAGCAAGCAGTACAGAAGATTGAAGAACTCATGAAACAGGAGCTTCCAAATCTAGTTGACGAAAGACGCTTCCGCAGACGCGAACCAGATCAGGTCGAGAGAGACGAGTTTGGTAGAGTAAGTTGATCAAGGTTGTCGAGATGAGTTTTATTGCTGATATGCTATAGCGTAAATGGCCAGAGGAAAAGATCCCCATCGATTTTGAACCGATTCCAGGTTTCAACCTTCGTGCTCAAGTTGTTGGCCATGGTGGTGCTTACGTCAAACATATTCAACAGGAAACAAGATGTCGTGTCCAGATCAAGGGTCGTGGTTCCGGCTTCATGGAACACGGTACAGGCCGCGAGAGTGACGAGGATATGTATCTTCATGTTGCGTAAGTAATCAACCACTTTTCCCATCCACTTTGTTGACTCGTGTACAGTGGACCGGATCCGAATGAAGTTCAGAAAGCCAAAGAGCTTTGTGAGGACTTACTCAAGAATGTGAGACAGCAGTATGAGGAGCACAAGAGCCGACCACCCCCACAACGCAGTTACGGCGGCAACACAGGTTATGGTGGTGAACGTGGCTATGGTGATCGTGCACCAGATAGATCAAACTCGTATGGCGGGAATGGTGGTGGAAATAGTGGTTATGGAGGCTACAATAACTCTCCAGCACCAAATACCCCTGGTGGAGCAATGAGCCCTACATCTGCTGCACCTGGTGCAGGAAGTCCAACGGCTGCATCGGACTACTATGCTCAGTATTACGCTTCCCAAGGTCAAGCAGACCCATATGCGGCTTATGGTGGTTATGCAGCGTAAGTCCTCCTAACACCTGCCCGCTCCTCTCGAATTACGCTGACGTGCCGACAGTTACGTCCAGTATTATCAGCAGTATATGGCGGCCGCCCAAGCAGCTCAGCAGGCTCCACCTGGTGCTCCCAGCTCTGCTCCTCCGCCACCACCAAGCGAGGCCCCACCCGCACCACCTGGAGGATCTGGTAGCTATGGTGCCGTAAGGAAGTCCTCGCCGAAACTTATTCATAGTACTGATTATTATCATCACGCAGGTCCCACCTCCGCCCGGTTTTTAACTACTCGTAGGTAATTTGGGACATTAACTCGATTTGCAGAAAAGTACGGCATGGGGTTCCGTGGTAATTGATAGCTCACTTCTGTAGATTACGAGGCACATGCCCGAATAAAGTGGGTTACCTAAATAAGTGAGTTACTCAAATCAAGTAGGTGACACAAAAGTTGAATTACTCGACTCAAGTGGGTTACTTGGTTCAAGTGGACTACTCAAACCAAGTGAGCTACCGAAGGAAGTGAGCTACTCAAGCTAAGCCACTTACGTGAATTAAATTAAAGTGAGTTGCCTAATCAAGTTGAGTAGATGAAATACCTATGCTCATAGTGACTGTTATAGGCTTTGGACTCATATACTGACGCGGTAGAAATCATAGTATCTACAGACTTGTGTCTCTAAACTGTGTCTGTAGGTCTCACTTGGTGATGCAAAAGGTCAATCAAGAATGTCAATTCTACTCAAAATATCATTTTCATCCTCACTTCCGCTAGCCAACTCCTCAGCCTCGATATCCTGAAATGTGAGCCTTGATCCGTATGAGATACATAATTCTTCGCCATTTTTTATGTCTCGCAATGCTGTATAAGTGATCAACAAATTCGTTAGATCACGCTTCCAGCCAACATTCTGGCGCATACTTGAATGGTTGAACATAGAGCCCAATCCCAGTATGACGGCCTGAGTGGTTTTTGGTGGCTTGTATGGCCCACTCAATTCTCGCGTCTGAGACCCAGTTGGAGCAGCAGGAGCATTGTAGGGCCAGTTGCTATGATTGATTAGTTAGTAATGGTGGAGCGTGTAGTGGGTGGTAGGCAGCCTACTAAGTATAATGGTATAAATTTGTTTTCTGGATGTGCTCTTGGTTTTCGACTGGGTCAAGTACCAATACTGGAGAGACTTCAAGCACTGTGTGGGCAGGTATGTCTTTGCTTGCAAACACTCCTCGACCTATTGGAATTTCGCCTGTCAGTTGAAAACTTTAGAGCGCTCCAAACAAGAAGCAGGCAAGATCACTTAGCTCGCACCTTTTGGTGTGTCTATAATGAGAATTAATCCATCGGACCTCTTTAGTGGTATTTCCTTCACAAGACCCTCGGATTCTCCCTCTAGAGGCGCCATTTTGGACGTTGCTGGCCCCTGGGCACAATGATGGTAGAGATGTCGGAGAAAATTCCTTATCGTCAGGATATCTTGAGGGAGGGCGGGCGCTTCTCCGATAAGCGGTGGGGGGAGGTCGGAGGAGGGGAGGGGAGGGTCGTAACCTTAAATTCACGAGTGTCAAGTGAGTGGTCGTGAGCTTCAGGAAGAAGATGGTTTGGACAGTAATAACAAAATGGCGCATCAGCGCACTACATCAACTGTAGATGGGGTCAAAGAGCCTCATTCCGTCTCGCTGAAAGTCCTGCGGTCCGTCAATCCCACTTGTATTCTTCTGTACTGTATTCTGTCACAGGCACTTAAACTGACCTCCCAGTCAGACTCTCTCGACCGTCTCTTTCAATTCAGCATCCCCTCCCTACACCATCGCCTTCTCCTACATCTCAGGATATCTTGTTCCCTGAAAATTCGGCCTCACTGGCTTATCCTTCTTCCGACTCCGAGAACAACTTCATCCTCTCCCCTCTTCTCACCCTCCCCCCTGCCTTTGGGTCTGCCTACGTAGGAGAGACATTCTCTTGTACGCTATGCGCAAATAACGAACTTATTCCTTCATCAAGCCCATCGAAAACAATAAGCAATGTACGCATCGAGGCTGAGATGAAAATCCCCAGCTCCTCCGCACCAATCTCTCTAGAACTTGGGCCATCTGCAGAGGACAACGACAAGGAAGGTGGGGGAGAGGATTTGGAGCCAGGAAATAGTTTACAGAAAATTGTCAGCTTTGATTTGAAGGAAGAAGGCAGTCATGTACTGGCCGTTACGGTGACTTACTCAGAGACTACACCGACATCTGGGAGGGTTAGAACGTTTAGGAAATTATATCAATTCGTGTGCAAAGGGTGCATGGTAGTGCGAACGAAAACTGGTATATTACCCTCAGGACCACCCTTGAAATCATCCTCGGAAAGCGAAGTAGGAAAGGAAGAACCAGGTCGTCGACGATGGGCTCTAGAGGCCCAATTAGAGAATTGTGGCGAGGAGACTATCACGCTTGATACAGTTTTCCTGGAGACGAAAGAAGGTTTCAAAAGTACGGGCTTGAATTGGGATGTTGAGCGTTCTTTTGGGGGCGATGTTGAGGACATTGAAAGGCCTGTTTTGAACCCCGGGGATGTCCAGCAGGTTTGCTTTTTGGTAGAGGAACTAGTTAGAGGCGAGGAGCCGGAGGATGGAAGGCTTGTTTTTGGAATATTGAGTTTGAGTTGGAGAGGGAACATGGGAAACCGTGGAAATTTGAGTACGGGGAGTTTGGGCACTAGGCTGAAGTAGTCTTTTCAACGGAATTTTTGGAATAAAAAGTTTCGGGCTTGGGTACTGGTTAGAGGGTTACACTACGTACGGAATCTTGTCCCTGTCTAGCATCCTGAAGTTCTTGTCGATTTGTACTCCAAAGTATGGTATCAAGCACCAGATGATGGATAGCTGCCTTTTCAGAGAACTTTTGACACAATACATCTTGCTCATTCAATTACTTCGTTCAATGGCTGTCCTCATACAACGTTCCTAGGTTCTGGTCGTTTGAGCATTTCGATATGCCTAAAAGTACAAACTAAGAGGATGCACACCTCTGACTCCTATGGCGTGAAATTCAATAGGTCTTGCAAAATCACCAGCGATAACAATTACTTTATTAACAGTCATCTTAACCGAAGACTTTCCGTATCTAGAATCGTATTTCATCTCGTATATTCTTTGACCTGTCATCAAAAGGGTCCTTTCCTTACCCACACGGTTTAAGCTCCGTAAATATCTTCCGTACATCTCTTTTAATTTGACCATTCCGTGTCAATAACCCGCTCCGGCCCGTAAGTTATTTATATCATGCCAACTCTTCCTAATATCCGATGCTAAACATCCCGCTGTACATGACTTTCCTTCTTTTAGGTCACGGACGCTTTGGCTTTCAGCCTCACCTTCCATCCCAACTGCCGGGAAACTGCATCATTTACTCACAGACACCTCTAAATTTACCGGTGTTACACAGACGGCGAGTCTTAAAACTTTTCATCTCATCCGTTTCCGCGCGATTAGAATTACAAACTTATCATCCCAAGGACCCGGTATTGGATAGACGTACTGATATATATGTTCGTGTTCAAGTTAGAAGTTACGTCCTCGGCTTATATACTTTACTCAGATATATATATTACGCATCCAGGAGCTTCCTTGCTTTATGAGGCTCACGTGGCAACTTATGTATGCAGCAGCGCCCACGGCTCAAACTTAGATGTTTATTGGGACACGTTAACGCGTCCAACTCGGAGGGTCCAAGGAAGGGGAGTCAAGGTCCTAATCCATTGAGGAATGATGGTAATGCATGAATGCGAGCTGACAAGTGATCAGAGGACAGCTCCTGCTACTTGCAGGTGAGCAGGTGATTTCATCTTGCTTGATTACTCGCACAGATCTTGGTTCATGAGATGATGCCAGAAATCCGGGTACCTTAGATCTGAACCTTGTGGTGTAACCTTGATCCTTGGATGCAGTAGGTATGTTTACGGTTTCCTTCGGGTAGTTGGCCGAGGGAGAGAATAAGGCTCTGGTTTACTGTTTGTTTTGTTAGACGGGGATTAAATTGTTTTGCTTGTGGAAATGAAAAAAAATATGATTGAGACAAACGGCTTTGGTCGAGTTGGATTTGTTTGTATGGCGGAGAGAGGTGGAGCTGGGATTTGGAATAGGGGAGAGATCCTTACCGAGGAGGATGCTGGGTGCCGAGAACAAAGCAAAATTACCCGCTGATATGGTTCCATATATACACCTGGCAGGACTTTCGTACGTATGATGTCCAATAATTGACCCGGCAATCTATGTAACCATGTACCTTCTATGCCAATTGTTCTATTTTCGAACCACCCTCGGTCAGATCTGTCTGCAAGCAAACTGTTAAAAAAAAAAAAAAAAAAAAAAAAACTTAAACAAAAAAAGGATGTTTACTGAACTGTGTTTCGTAATGCGACAACAATAAAGATGTTCAACTTTTCTCTACCTGTCCCCCTTCTGGTGTTCCCCCATATTTTGTACGACTCCGAGCCCGAGGTAATTAATGCAACGCTATGCCTGAGCCGAGAAATGGTACCTGGAACGTTGCTTTAGGTAGGGTAGGATCTGGCGTGCAAAGGTGTGTGTAGAAGACAGGCCATAGTCTTGTTGGGGAATGGCTTCTGTTGTTGGCTGCTGGCCTCCGACTACAATAGCTTCTTAGCTAGTATATAACGCGTTAAGAGACGGTATGAGAGCAGCAGCCTCTCATGACGGAAAAAATTACGGAGGGAAGACACGCTCCGCGCTTTGCCTCGTTGGCCTCTGGAAATGCTGTCCGCAGCTAATATGGTAGAAGAACTGTGTCCGTACTCCCAGGTGATATGCATGGCCGCGGCCCTCTAAACAAATATGACTGGGTGAAAAGGCTGCCCAATGTGGCATGATCAAGGACCATTGCTGGCGTCGCGGCTTGGTTTGATCCATACAACAACCATTCAATGACATTATTCACTCCAGACTCCTCCTGTTCTCGACAATTGGCGTGCTTTTCCCCCCGTTGCTTTGATTCTTGCTGTGGTTTACCATTTCTCTACCTGTAGCCTCCTACAGTAGAAACTCAACAAAAGGCCGACTCTCGATCCCGGTTATAGTAGCCCCCTGCACTGCAGTACAACTGTTTGTGGTGAAGATCTACTTTTTCCGCTCGGACATCCTTCAAAAAAGAGGATCGACAGCCGATAAGGGTTGTTCACCTTTGCAGGACCCCCAAGCCTAAGGGACGAAATTCACACACCGCGACACTGCTCTTCGACTCTCCAAGACAGTCGACTCAATTTTGCCTTCGTACAAGTACAATACTAAGGGTCTGGCCTACATTCCATTCCACAACGCTGTACTTCAGAAGCTGCTCTACCTTAGCAAAACTTACTGTCATCACCGGCTCGGCTGTCCCAGGTACCTCGAATTTTCATACCTACCTACCGTCTACGGCACGTTCTCGTAGCAGTCTAGCCACCACCCCACATCTCCATAGGTAGTCCATACCGGGGCTTTCGACAAAGTGTGCAACGAGTCAACGACCATTTACTCTCTCTAGCTTGCTTCGTAAGGCCTCACAGCTCTCGAACAGCATCCACCCGACTTCGCTTGTCGCGGCCCTTTGCTTTGGCTCAGCGTCCTCAACCGTTCATTCTTTCGGCATTCGAAGATTATCTTTTGCATATTACATACACCATTCTTTTATTACCACAGCGAGCAAAGCTCACTTTAAGCCTTTTCGATGCTGTACTAGTCGAGGAACGGAACGCGCTCGAACTCTACGCACGGCGGTTCGTTCTGCTGCCCCACCCCCTAAAAATTCGCGCGCTGCTGCAAGAACGAAAAAAACGTGTTGAAGGACGAGAGCGTGAGTGTGGGATGCTATGGATTCCAGCTCGGCCCCTTTGGCAGATTACTTTTGGATCGCGGGCATAGATTCTCTATCCTATGGCGAGGACCTACCTTTTGCGAACCCGAGGTTGGGAGAGAACTTGGGATTCAATGGCGCACCACCTCCGTCACCCAAGGTCGA
This sequence comes from Pezicula rhizophila, assembly GCA_022190145.1. NCBI lineage: Eukaryota > Fungi > Ascomycota > Leotiomycetes > Helotiales > Dermateaceae > Pezicula > Pezicula rhizophila. The sequence goes on from JAJONI010000090.1 coordinate 26,893, forward strand.
GGCCACAATAGAGGAGGGCAGTGAGGGAGAACCTTCGAGTCCAACGTCGAATGGTGGTACCCCTGGCAAAGGCACGGCTCGACATTCACGCAACAACTCCTGGAACCCCCTCAGCAAACTCTCGATCGATGCGCGGAGTTCGATCCAGACCCTTGATGACCCCGATCTTCCTGATCCTCCTACAAATAGCAACCGGAGCAGTATGACAATCAAGGCTGGGCAGACAGGGCAGAATAATAGCAATGGAATAGGTCTTTCGGACTTCGATTTCGACAAAGCGTTACTGAAGTTTGCTAGCGAGAGGGAGAACTTTCTGGATGATCTGAGTTTTAGTGCTGGGGCTCCGACACAGAACAGACCGCCTATGACGAGTTCGATACAAAACAACAGAGCGGAGAGACTGAAATTCGACGATAGCGATGGGTGTAGCGTAAATGTGGTGGGAAAGAAGAGTCCGCTGCGGAGTGTTGGTGGCAGTATAAGAAGGAAAATCAGCTTCAGGGATATGAATAGCGTGAAGAGACAACCTTCTATGGTAAATAGGACATGTAAGTCTGGATTCAGAGGCCCATGGCTTGGTTCTTCAACTATCTTTATATCAGAATTACAAGTGTTTTCTGCACAATTTCTCTCTTTCAAGACATTGAATTTGTGAGCATCTGCTAATCTTTTGTTCAGCCTCAGTACGAACTTCGAGGCGGATGAGTAATTACAACTCAGTAATCCCTCCCCCCTCACCCCTCAACGCGGATCCAGATATGCACCCTCTCAAACGACGTTTTGAGCCTGTTCTCCTCGATAGGTATCCTCCGAAAACGGCTGTAGATGAAGTTAAGCGGAGAGGAAGGTTTCCGGACTACGTACCTATGTTTGCGTTTCCTAATGATATAAATATTGTCTCGGCAGACGAAAGGCCTCGATCAACGTGGCATGGATTTGCAATGACCTCGGACGACAACTCAAAAATATACGGTATCACAGTGATAGTCTGGATGCCCTTGCACCAAGATGCTGCTGCGAAAGTGGAGCGGAGGTGCGAACAATGGCGACAAGGCCATATGACTAATGAAGAACGAGAACTTGCCGCGAGCCTAGGAGAGAGACTAGCATTAGAAAGAGCACATCTGTCACAGCTATTAGCGAAACTACCTGGTGCTGTATCCGGCTCGGCTGCGAGAGAAGCATTAGAGGAACAAATTAGTGCGGTAGAGGAGAAGATTAGTCTGATGACAGATATGTTACGTCCTGTACGACATGGCGCTGCCGCGAAGATTGATGGGCTTACTGATGGTGAGACTGGACTTTGGACTCCACGCGCGTATGGAATTCTTGGCAGAGATTCCGGCCTTACGAGCTTTTGGAAAGAGTGGTTGCGAGCAGTTGTGGTACCTATGGCTGATGGCGGCATATTAAGAGTACCTGCAAGTTCTCCTAAGGTTGGCCGCTGGCAGCCTTTAGAGCGCTACGTCGTCAATCTGTGCACTGAAGCTCTAAGTCCGATATCTTCGAAGACTCAAGTCGAACTTGCAATCCGAGAATTACGCCTATTTGCAAGGAAAGAGGCTGCGAACGAGCTTCCTGATTCCCGCAATACGGACCTCTATGCCCTCTTCAGATCGCTTACTATACCTAATATTGTGGCATTGCTTGAATTTGCTCTTTCCGAGTCGAGGATTATTTTCCTATCATCACACACAGCTATGCTGCACCTTGCGACTAAAGCTTTAGCAAGCTTACTCTACCCCTTGAAATGGGCAAGCATTTTCATTCCGGTCCTTCCTGCAAGATTGCTTTCGGCACTTGAGGCACCTTGCCCCTATATTGTAGGGATTGAGAGGCGGTACGAGAACATAGAATTACCGGATGAAGACTACGTTTTGGTAGATCTAGATCAGGATATCATTGAGTCGACTTCTACACCGGTTTCCTTGCCAAAACAACAAAGACGAAAGCTCATTTCCTTGCTCCAGCTTGCTGCTCCACATCACAATAGCCGTGGGGTGGCAGTGGGACCGCCGCCTTATGCTATTGAAACATTTCCATATGATGCCTTCTCAACTGAGAACCCAACATTATTCACACAAAATGCTGCAAGGAGCACTCTGGGAAAATGGGTTGGCCAAAACTCGACAACATTTGGCGATCCAGATCCACCTTCTGTAACCAAAGTCTCGTCTGTTTTCAACGCCTTTCTGCAGAACAAGAATGATCATACTCGGGTAGAACGCCCATCAACAAGTAGATCAAACAGAGGAAGCCCTCCTGCATCTGTATCACCAACAACAGACAACTTCCCAGCCTTCCCGACAACACCCACAACACAAATTTCTCGAAATGATTCTGGCTTCGCTTTAGCAGCTACACTAAGAGAAAAGCGATCCGGCCATTTCGATGGCACATCTAGACGAAGCTCATCATTTGGTATGGAACGAGCACCTACCCTCCGCCGTCCAAGCATGCCATTTAGCAATGGCCACGGCCCAAGCCTTTCGGTTTCTGCTCTCTCGATGAGCGATTCAAAGTCGACTTACGGTTACGCTCCATCTACCTATGCTCCATCAACACTAGCAGCCTCGACAATAATGCCAAACATGCTCATGCAGCCTGTTCGCAACACAGATACTACTATCTGGGTGGAAGGTCATTGCTTCGTCTTGCATAGACACGATACCCAATCCGTCTGTTCCATCTGTGACGAGAGACCTGAAGGTGATGGAATATACAAATGCACAAGCTGCACTACCATTGCCCATGGCCGCTGCCTGGGACAAGTTTCCCTCGTCTGCCCATCAGCCTTCCATACAGATCGCGTGCGAGCGGCATTCGTCCGCTGCTTTGCGAGTCTATTCTACACTTATAGGAAGTATATGAACCGGCCTTCGCGGGAACAAAAGAGTAGTGGCCAGATTTATGGCTTCGACATAGATGGTTTCATGAAGAGTTTACCTGCCGATCAGCAAGAGTATGCAACTATGCTGAAGCAAACACAAGGTATTTTGATTCTTCAATCGACATGAAAGAACCTTACTAATGAAACACAGCATTCAATGAGTTTATCCACGAGCGGGAAACAATTTCCTCGAGTGATCCCCGCATTGCGCTCTTCGACGCGATAATAATATCCAAGCGGGCCCGTGGCTCATTCCAAACCAAGAACCCCCTATCCCTCTTCTCCTCAAGAAATAGTTCCCGGCACCAACAGATCTCCTTCCTCGACGATACTTCAGATCATCTATGGCGTTCTGCAGCTGTCCCTACTCCAAGCGCCAAGTTCCCACCGGGTGTTGATTATAAAACTGTTGTTTCACGGATCCCTGCTCGCCTGGACCCCAGCTTGATGAAGGAGCCAAGAACTATCCAGGGCGTACCGAGAGTTGATGGACCGGGAAAGAGAGTTGGGCGGAAAGCGGTACCGAGTATGCTGGGTGTTTCTGGTGGTGGTCCTCGAGTGCCATCCAGATAAGGCTCCGCTCTAGAGTTTGAGTAGAGCCTGCAGAAAGCACGAGTGCAGCCGCTAAGGTTGCTATTTACGAAGCTTGCGATAGAACTATGGAGGAGACAAAAGTTACGAAGCCGGGGTATGTGTATGTAAGATAAGAGAAGCTAGGATTCCCATATATGGTTCTCTCGATCAACAAATAGCGAGCAAGCAAGCCAAAAGGAAAGGAAAATCGTCACGAAACGAACGAGGCGAGCAAAAACAGAAAGCATATTTGCACCATTTTTTTAGGTTTTCTCAAAAGTGGAGAGGCATTGGACACACTCCATCAATTCTTGCAAATCTTTTCGGGGGCATTTGGTGTTTCTGGATTATGGAGGTTCGCTCTATCTTTGTCTATTTAGCCTCCTTTCTCTCCCACACACATACAACAATACAATGAAATGGAGGAACTTGAATTGCACATTGACAAGTTATGCGGATCTATTTTTGCATGGCGTCGGCTAATTATTGGAAGAATGGGAGCCAACGAAGCGAGCGAGTTGGGAGATTGCCAATATTGAAGATTCTTTTCGTTTCTGTTTGTATCTGTGTTTGAATTTTAAGTGAATACCTAGGTAATGTGACTGTTATTGGAGACGAGCGAAGATTTAGTTGTCTTAATAGGTAATGGAGGTACCCACTGCTGGGTGTTTTGTCAAATAATAAACAGTTACTTGTAGACCCCTGCCGAATTCACTTCAAGTCTTCCTGGAAAATTATTAGGTGGAGAAAAGTTATGATAGGAAGGGGGGCTTCTGTCTGTACGTGATGACAGACAAAGGAGAAATAAAAATCCATTGCTATCTATAGCATGAGGACGAAATTTCTCTTTTGAAGACCATCGTCACAATAGCCTCGAGGTTGTTGGTATTAAGTCAATGGCTAACGGCGTTTCTTACCTTCGTACAACAAAAAACGCCAATATGCGCCACTTTAGCAAATCCAATAACCGTAATGCCATACCATGCTTTTTATATACCTGTCGCTTGATACGACCAAATACAGTGCAAATCAAGGCGACCAGTGCCACAATGCAATATTAACATCCCTGGAGTGCAGCTTATCGTAATTTTACAGATATAGACTCTGAGCAGAAACAATGTCTCTCCGGATCTTGGTGAGCGATTCTTCGAATTTACCCGCAAGTTCGTCGGAGCCCATAACCTTGGCGGCTTGGGCCATCTGGCGCAGCAGTTCTTCAAGGCGGCGAAATAAGCGAATGAGCGAGCCTTCGTAGACATCTGTCATTTTGCTGTAGTTACGCGTTAGCTGCATATTAGAAATAAAGAAAGGATCTGGGCATACCAAATCTCAGCGAAGTTCTTGCCAGTTGACCATGCCAATACAACTTCCATCAACTGGTATTTGAATCCTTGCACGTATTCCTCTTCGTTCATCTTGATCTTACTCTCTTGGCTCACCTTCGCAATTATCCGGGCCTGAGCCTGAATTTCGCGGAAAGGTTTCGCTAATTCTTCTTTGAGAGGGGGACATTGGCTTTTTTCTTCAAAAATAAAGCATGAGAGTACAGCAGCACAGACTTCAGGGCTCATCTCGTTGAAGAAGCGGTTGAAAAGAAGTTCTGATAAGAGAAGTTCGTGTCCATCGCCAGTGGATGAGATTTCGCAAGCGACACGTGCTTTGAGTTGCACGACTTCTTGATCGTTGATAAAGTCAAGACGACGGAGGACTCGTTTGCGGGATTTAAGTTCGTCGAGCTGCATTATACTCAAAGCCGCCGTAATAGACTTCTTCGTTTCTTTTATCTTTCGGCCAATTTCTATTTTCGCAGCATATTGGTTGTAAAGCTCTGGAAGGCGTGGTGAGTTGTGCAGTGGATTTGACAGAAGACGTGACTCTAGAAGTTCAATCTTGCGAAGAAGCTTCTTGAACGAGTCATCAGTTATGCCCATGTTCTCGATAGGATCCAGAATTGCAATGCCATCAGGGAATCGACGTTTCACTTCGTCAATAGATTTGCGGACAACATTGCGTTGGTCAGCTGAATGAAGTTCCTTGGGAAGGAATATTCGAACATGGCCGATAGCCTCGATACAGGAGAGAAGTACTGGCACAACTTCCATTTTACCCTTCTCTCCCTCTGCAGGAGGTTCAATACCAGCCGGCAAATCTGTTTCGGTCTTCGTACCAACAAAAGAGTTATCTGATACTGGGAGAAGTACATCGAGAATGTAAGATTGCTCAGGAGGATATTCGCCAGGTATCTGGCCCTTGGCAGGTCGACGTTGGGTGAACTTGACTACAGCACCCCAACCAAAGTCATGGTCCAGATATTTGATATGTACTACTCGACCGGGTTGCATGAACTGCAGGCAGTAGTTAGGGTGGTTGATAACATCTCGCATGTCTTTTGAATACGTAGTGAGTTGCTGTCGAAGGTCGTAATACTCTTTGATGGTTGCTTCGTCGGCGATTTCCAGGTTGTCCCTATCGGTCTGTAATTCCTGGAGCTCTAGTTCTAAACCAGAGACACTTGAGGTATTTTGGAATTGGTAAAAGCAATGTTCCAACATGAATTCTGGCGAGATACCCTCCACTCTCATAAGATTAAGAATCATATTGTAACCAAGGTAGAAGGCAGAGTTTAGCTTGTCTTGCTCTCCCCGGACGATTTCCTTCGCAGTCGTAGGCTCCATCTTATTATCGATCATCATAATAACAATGCCTCTATCGTCCAACCCTCTACGTCCAGCGCGACCAGACATCTGTACGAATTCTGACGGAGTCAGATATCGTGTAGCAACACCATCAAATTTCTCTACACTAGTGAATACGACGGTCTTAGCAGGCATGTTCAGGCCAATAGAGAATGTCTCCGTAGCAAACAAGACTTTGATCAGGTTCTCTTGAAACAGGATTTCAATTGTCTCCTTGAGAATAGGTAGCAGTCCGGAGTGATGAACTCCGATACCACGACGAAGAAGTGGTAGTATGTGTTGGATTTGGGGAAGAGTCTTGTCTTCTTCCGACAACGACTCGATTGCACTCTCAAAAACCTTCGTCACCATAGCCTTCTCTGACTCGTCATTGAAAGCCATGGTACTCATTTTGAGTGCATAGGCCTCGCACTCTCTTTTGCTAAAACTGAAGACAATAACAGGGTTGTAATGCTTCAGCATGATCATTCGCACAATCTTGTAGATATCTGATTCTCCACCATTTCCACCCTTGTTAGTCTTCTTGTCTTTTCCTTTGCCTTTCCGTTTAGCATTAATGTCCGCTGGATCTGCTCCTTTCTTGTCTTCTATCGTAGCCATAGCCTTTTGGAAATTATCTTCTCTAAAGTTTCCTTTCTCATCCACAATCAAGTGGATACCATCGGCTCCTGCAGGGAAGAAATAGTGTTGCAAAGGTGTTGGGCGGAAATCAGTGTACACGATATGACAAGGCTGATTATGTGTCTTGGTGATCCATTCTGCAAACTGCATTGCGTTCGGAATAGTAGCTGACAGAAAGACATAGCGTACTTTGTCTGGCAACAAAATGATTGTCTCTTCCCATACAACACCACGATTCTTGTCACGCATGTAATGAATCTCATCAAAGACTACCCAGGCAACTTCTCGCATAATCTCAGAGCCTCGATACAACATAGATCTCAAAATCTCTGTAGTCATGACTAGACAGGTTGCTGTTGGATTGATCGTGACATCTCCTGTCATAAGACCGACATCTCCAAACTCCGCAGCAAATTCACGGTATTTCTGGTTGCTCAGGGCCTTAATTGGACTCGTATAGATTACCCTCTGGTTGTTCTTCAAACTCTGGGCAATCGCGTACTCCGCAACCACTGTCTTCCCTGCACTAGTGTGTGCCGAAACCAGAACACTCTCCCCACGCTGAATTGATGCAATCGAGACTTTCTGAAAAGGATCCAATTCGAAAGGCCATTTCCGCGCTGGTGTCTCCGGCGCCTTGTGTTGCGAGATTGGTATGTAAGGATAGTTGGGAGGTAAGGAAACTTGATGCTGGATGTTATGCTGGAGAACCAAAGCGCCATCCTCCTTGCTAGCTTGTAAGCCCGCCGACGCAGCGACTTCTCGCGAAGCTTCGGTTTGGAAGGCATCTGTAACAACTGGCTCAGCTTCAACATCCCTCCGCCGCCTCTTACTTTCTTTTCTTTCCACAGCATAGTCGTCTTCCTCAACTACTGTCGCCGGTTCCTCGTCCAGCATTTCCTCGTCCCCATCTTGAGTCTCGACGACAGCTTTTATTTCGCCGCTTGCTTTTCTCTTCTTGTTCTTATCTTTTTTCTTGTCTTTCTTAGACTTCTTGTTGCTGGTATCCGCCTGCGCTGGCTGTGCCTGAGGTTTATCATCGAAGACGTCGAAAAGATCATCCATCGTGGCACGATTGTCACGTATGGTTGACGTTCTTGAATTTGCGCTCCAAATTGGAGTTTGGGAATCAGGGATTGTTCAAAATGTTCAGTCAAAATAAATTGATAGATTCGCGCCTGAAAACATTTTACCGCTTCGGCTTAGCGTGAAGGAAGCCACGACCCGAGCTCTCCTGGTGCTTTACATCGAACCATCAGCCCAACCCAAAAACCAAACCACCAAACCAACCCTACAAGGTACCTACACACAGCCAACTCAACCTCTACCCTCTTCAGATACTGCTTCTTAAGTGGCAGTACCAATTGGCACACCAGAAAGCTAATTGCGATGACGCAGATGTTATCCCGAGCCGCAGTCCGCGCTTCCTCAAGCACCGCCATGGTTGCCCGTCGTGGTTTCCATTCCACTCGTGCCCAAATGAGTTCACCATACCATTACCCTGAGGGACCTCGAAGCAACATTCCATTCAATCCGTTAACGAAGTTCTTTGCTTTCAGATACTGGACATTCATGTTCACTGGATTTGGTAACTTCTACTTTGAACAACTCATTGAAAGCGGGAGCTAACACATACCCAGCGGCGCCATTTGGTGTTGCGTATTGGCAGACAAATAAGAACCAGTAAATGAAGACCTTGTGTTTGGTGGGGTTGATGATGGGGGACCAGAAGGCGTGGAAAGAGGGATGGAGGGCCTGTACATCAGATGGACTGTATTGAGAATACATGAAATATGACCGCAAATTTTCTTGCCCCCAAGTGTCCAGATCACATTTGCAAAGAAGACTCTGAATCTCGGTGCAAGTGTAATTGTTTATTATACAATGACATTTATTCAGTCAGCAAAATAATCTACAACTAATCACACAACTTATATACAGCTAAATATAGCATAGCCTTACAGGGCTCCTAGCAGCCAGTCGTTGCGCTTGTCTGAATTATCATCTCCATCGAGAATTCGACGCATCACCGACATTGTAAAATCTAAATCTTCTCCCTCGGGATTCCACCTCTTCTTCAGTTCCTCCCAGACATCGGCCATTCTCGACTTCCCCGAGCACTTCGCAAAAGCCTTGAGCGCCCAGATGGCTATCCATTTTGAAATGTACAAGTCATAGGTTCCAGCATCAATGGCTTGGAGAAAGGCCTTCCACACACTCTCAAGTCTTTCTTCGGTCCAGTGAGTATATCGAATCCCGCCATGATATGCGAAGCCTTTCAGGAGAGCTAAGAATATTGCCCCATGAAGAGGGAGCTTAAACCATTTCATTTCGTCCAGAAATTGGGTAGCCAAGTGCAGTTCACCTGCTCGTACTGCAAAGTGGTTGACGAGAATCCTGTATGTCTGCATATCCGGAGCTATGATAGACTGTTCTTGGATTTGTTCCCTCTTTTCTGGGTGAGACTTCGACTCAACAGCTAAGTTCATCAAAATTTTATTGATCAACCTCCGGTCTTTATAGCTTCTTGGCGGCAGCTTTTCTCTACCTCTGTTTACGTGGATTTTTTTCATCCGCTCGTAGATGTTCTGCGCTGCGCTTTCCTCCTGAGCCATGAGTAGACCAGATATTGTGGCATTAAGCACAACAGTATCGACTATCTCGCCTGCATCAACAAGAGCTTTATATGCTGCTCGAACCCCATCACCGTTGCCCCTGAGCCCATAAAAATGTATGAGGCTGACATGGTGATATCGATTGTACTGTAGGCCACGTGCTCTCATCTCTTGGTAAATCATCTCAGCTAGGTTGAACTTGCCAGCCTTGCATGCTACATCGAATAGAACATTCAGTGTTGCCTCATTCCCTTTGACACCCGCTGTGTGTTCCATGTCCCTCCACATATGCAGTGCTGCCTCGACTTCCACATCTGTTGATCGGCTTACGTATCGAGAGGCAAAAGCTAGGGCACTCGTCCATTCTGCCACACTGAGAGGTATAGCTGTAACCTTCATGTCATCTAGAACCGAAAAATATCTCAACATTGACTGTTCGTCCTTCCGCTCCACAATCGACAGGCGGTTGAGAAGTTTATGTCTGACATCAGCTTCCAGGTATGGAACACGGGGCTGAGGGAGCTCCTTGTAGATATTGTATAGCTCCTCTAAATTGCTATTGGCATCTTGCAGTGCTGTTTTCAGGTCTCGAATGGTTGTTTTTACAGCAGGACTTGCGGGCCACGCATGCTGTGGAGGGGGCCATTCATCTTCAACTTTATCTGAAATGGTGAGGTGAGGGCCATCTGATGGCTGGTAGAGGTTCGGAGGCTCTAGAAGAGGTAATTGGTCCGTGACAGATCCATCATATTGATCCACTAATGCCATGAGCTCCTCCTTCGTGTGGTTGGGTTCCAAATTTGGTTTTTGCTCCAGCTTCTCTGCATGAAGTGCCTTGGTGTGCTGGTATCGTCGGAACAGGCTGATCTTGTATGTTTGCTTCCCAGCAGGAATTGCACATGATCTTTGGGGTACTGTATATATGGAAGGTCGACCTTCAGGCTTGTGTTGTCGGCAGCGTCCGGCTTTAGTAAGAGAGTTGATAAACCATGATTCCAGCTCTTCAACGGTGTATCTTTCCTCAACAGAAACCAGTCGCTGAGCTCTTACTGGAGTCTGGCGGCGCGAAGCTTGTGTAATGCCAATTGGATACAGGAATGAAAGTACCGCTGGTGCTATTTTGGACACAAGTGTGCCGCTCGAGGATGGAGAGGTACAGGAGAGGGACATGAGCCTCCTGACATATTGCCACTCTTTTCACCGTCCTTGAATGGTCATTAAAGCTGAAGGACCTCGAGTTTCGTATGCTACGCTTTAGTAGAATTTGCTCGGAGCTGTTCAATGGCTAGAATAGAAGCCCTTGAAAAAGAAATGGATCTTGAAATCTATGGGAGGCGCCAAGAATTCTGGTCGGACTTGGAACAACTGATTGGCCGAGTCTTCAAAAGTTCCTCGAATCACTTTCTCGATAAACCTGAAGGCGCTGTACGATTTCTAGCTTCGTACATACCAGCTGTAAGTAAACCCCAGGACATACCTTATACACAGCTAGTAATTGGATCGGAAAAGGGATACTACGTGCCTTCAATATGGGACGTGTAAAGCTAGCGCCGGCCAGAGTGTATCAAACGGCAACCCTCCTCCTCGAAACCAAGAGCATACCTCACCCACCACCATGGTACAAGACCATTGGGTCAATTCCTCCTGCGGAAATTCTTACACGCACACAACCTGTACAACACCGAGAACAGAGGCTTAATTCGAGGATACGGAAGCCCAGCAAAATGTTCCAACCACAACCTATTGTGTATGAGGAAGACAGGTTACGAGACACATTTTACCGTGACCATCCATGGGAACTTGCGAGGCCAAGGATCGTGCTAGAGCAGGATGGAAGGGACGGGCAAAAATGCGATTGGAGCCGAATGCAACAACCAGGAAGACCATTGAGTGGTGAAAGGTAAAATCCCTTTGTATTATTGCTATACACAGGCTCTGACATGCGCCAGCGTCATACAGCGACAGCTCTGGCTCCTACAAAACCATCCGGAGATTTCGGACGCTAAGGCTTATGATATTGCCCGAAAGGAGTTCTATGCCTTGCGCCATGAGGAAGAGGTTGAGAGACGAATAGCAAAGGAGGAGGCGTTGTCCACTGGCGCATATTTCGGAAAGGGTGCATTAGAAGTAGGTATGGAGTTGGAAGATAAAATCTATGAGCAGTGGAAGGCATGGGCTATCACGGAGGTTGAAACGATCGAAAGACAGAGGAGTGCTGCGTACACCGGAATCGGGACGGAGAACGACGATTCGGGGAAGACCGAGACTATTGATAAGGAGCTTGAGGAAGATACAGCTCTTACTGCTTCTGTGGTATGAGATGTTGGGCTGTCACGATATGATAAATGTGTAAAGCATTGTGAGAAAGTGATGTACAAACATGTATGTATAGATACAGGCGTTCTACGAAAGACATTTACATTTCCGTCATGGTTTTTTTAGCAAAGGCTCCCTTACAACCAGAGGTCTTAAAGCTCGTTTCTGTGTATTCTAGATACTCTTGAGAACCTCAACACAAGTGATTATGGCTAGCGATCCAGTTGTTTAGTCACCACTACGCGACCACATCTAACACCAAAGTGACAGTGACATTGTCGAGGTAAATTATTACTTCAAGAAACTCACTTCTTAAGACTACTAACTTTGCTTCTTAGGTGGTGCGACAGAAATGAAGTATTGTCTTGTATTATTTGATACTCCTTGACCACCAAGCAAGTCTCAGAAGGTCCCGAATCGTTTCCGTAGGATGGCCCAAACCTCAAGGTTTGGGATTCAATCGCTCATTAGGGCACAATCCTATAAACCTTTACAACTTAGAACCTACCTGGGAGCACAAAAACAATTCTTCGCTGCCGTCAACCATCTCACCGAAAGCAGAACTGAATCAAGCTGTCTTAGCACGCATCCAAGCCACGCTCGAAAAAAATCCTGAGTTTGAGTTATTTGTGAACTTTCCACAGCTCTACAAAGGAACAGTCATGAAGCAGAAGCAGCTGTCTGAGACGCTAGCCGTATCTAAGTCTCTCAGAAAGCCCGATCGCCCAGGTCCCCCGAACTTCTGTGCTGATTTGGTGGCACATACTCGTCTTGCCGAAAGTCAGGACCTCAGTCAATTGCTCGTGTACTTGTTATCACAAATGATAATAAAATGGGAAGGGCTATTGAAGTTTCCCACGAGGGGCGTTGTGCTGAAATGAAATGAGACCCTCATCGCTAAGATCATCCGTGGTAACAATGATTATACAGAGTATACGTCCATCCAGTATCTCTAAGAGCAAGCTAGCGACTTACCCTGTCCAAAACCTCATGGCCTTGTCAGTCATGTTCATGACCTACTTTCCATCTATGACACTAGAGGCGGCCTGGCCAAAACTCACGCACGAAAACAAAGGCCTCGTTCAATCGCAGCTAAATGATATATTCATAAAGCTCAGGTCTCTACTATACGATGGCCATTCTCTAGGAGGCGTATGTGGCGAAGGCGTCAAGGATAACCATCGCCATAGCCATGACAGGCGAGAAATTATGACGACCGCAACTCAATTCAAAGAATTCTAGTTCTCAATTCCTCTTTATGGCGATTCTTCATAGATCAATATTCTCCGCACTTTGCTTCCTCCTGCACAATCTCATGCAGTTTTCACTCATGAAGATTTTCGAGCAGTCAATATAATGGTAGATGTTGATGAGAGTGAGAGATATTTCGTAATGGGAATAATCAATTAGGAGACCAGTAGGCTCTATCTAGCCTACTTCATGTCGACCAAAGTGTTATACCCTTTTACCTTACATCAAGAAACAGATTGGTGGAAATATTTGCCGGCTTGCATTGCACCTACAACGAACCGGAGCGATGGCTGGTTGGTCGACTATGGGATCAATGTGTCACGAGTAATTGACATACGATGTGTTACATTTCTATTGTGAAATCCATTACAGTGAGTATATAATCCAAATTTATAAATACAGCCAAAATTTCAAAAAAATGAGTGTGTTCAGTGTCCCAAGAGAAACCGCAGTGCTAAACCCCAACCTACAGGAAATAGACCCAATGAACCTAAGGAAATCAAAAACAATAAAGCCCCAAAAATCGTTACAAGATTGAATCAATCAACCAATCCGCAATCCCAATATCTTCCAAAATCCCTTCAGACAGCAATCTGGTTTACATCTCTTGGTCATCAAGCGATGTACACCACAGCCATATGGCCAATCAGACAAGTCCCTCCATGTGCGACCATTTGTATAGAGTTCATCATCTCCATCAGTTATCCCTTCGGAAGCATGTGCTTCGAGTAAATCCCAGGCAAAGTCTTGACAACTGCATGTCATGTCATGGTTCTTAACTGGTATTCTTTTCTCCACGTGTCATTTGAGGATGTTCGAACTAACATGGCCAACTTGTATGATTTCCAATACCGTCCTAGATCCGAGCGCATTGTGGCATTTCTGTTCGTATCGAAGTCTTCCGGCTGAGCAGCGTGGCAGATAAAACTTCGAGAGGCATCTTGTTCGTCCTCAACAAAGATCGCCCAGTGTTTGAAGGCACCAGCGCCGGCACCCTCATATATAGCTACCCAGACAGGGTGCCTTGTGACTTCTTCTTTAGCTGGTGCCTCTTGATTAGATAGACCTACCTAGGTAGTATCTTCTGGTGTAGCATCTCGACTGCAGAGTGCGGAGCGGAGACGGGCCCATATTTGATATTTGGTACAGTAGATGGAACAAAAATCGGAGAAGGCTTGATCTAGAGACTGGACAGGTAGAAAGATTCCTTTGGCTGGTGGAAGAGGTAATCGGTAGTATATTGTTGTTATGATGAGGATTTTGGAGCTTTCCGGCATTGCCCAAAGAAGTCTCATTGGGCTTCTCCCTTAAAGGGAAAACTCAGCGTACCTTTTCAAGACCTTGTACCATAGCCCAGTTGGTACTCCTAAGGAAGGGGCTTGAACATCCGGGATTTCAGGTGAGATTTTCTTCAACTACTTTAAGACACCAACATGAAGTTAACATACACTTGGCTTCAATATAGGCTGTAGAGCTTAACGCCTTGACTTGGCCATGGCAAAAGGCAAAACGGATAAGTTTCAGAGCTCCCCAACTTTCATGTTGGTAGGGTAGAAGTAAAAATAATGATTTGCTTAATACTTGTAAGGATTTAGCATTAGAGTTAAAATAGCAGGTTTTTCTTTCTTTGTTATTTAGAGAAACTACATAAATATATTGGTGATAATTCGATTTCAGCCCATATAGGCACGCTCAGCGGCCACCTTCTTTTCCAAATCAGCAACGGCTTCGTCCTTGCTCATCATACGCTTGTTCATACGCTCCTCGCCCAATTCCTTCCTTCGGCCATCATGACATCCTTAGGTGCAACAGCATCTCGAACCGCCTTCTGCATTTTATCATTCTCGACCTTCTGATTCGCGCGCATTGGTCGAAGGGGAAAGCTTTAGACCCTCGTTTTCCGTCTTCAGGTTGATATTCTTTGTCTTCAACTCCTTGTCGACAGTTTGCTGTTACTTTCCATCTTTGAGTTCCCTCGAATCCTGCACAACAGCTTCATTGTCAAGCTGAAGGATCTTGTGGCTTTCAAGAAGAACAGAATACTTCTTCTCGGAAGCAGCGACTTTGTCATGAACTTGCTGGACCTTCTTGCGCCATTCTTCTTTGACTCAGTCCACATTTTTGCGTGCGGTTTCGTACTCCTTCTTATGCTATTGGACTTTTCTATTGCTGTCTTTTTCTGCTAAAGGTCAGCCAGTTCTTTGGTCAGACTGCTCCTGCCTCCAGTGCCGCCATCCCTAGAAGTGCCGTACTTTAATAGACGTGCTTCTACTTCTAACCAAGGTTTCATGAGTACTTTGTGGCAAATTCTTGCAATAGCCCAAAAACGGCTTGTACCTCTTGTTCGTCCAGTGATATCTGGAGATCACTGCTCTGTTTGAATCGTTCCAACTTTTCCACTGTACCCATTTGGTGGAATAAATACAACTTGACAAGAGTTTCAATTTCTTCTCCTATCAAGAACGATGCGTCGCTTATACAATTTTTTAAGCTCTTTTTGTCGCTATAGTCTATTCTCCAATCCATTTATTTGTCAAGGTAATGCGAGCCATCAAGTAGGTAGCGTTGATAATTGGCAATCCAATAAGTGAAGAGCCCACGATATTAAGAGGCATCTCTATGCTTAGCAGTTAAACATCTCAGCCCACAAGCCGTAACTTTCAACCTACGCAGCAGTTAACTGCATGCCAGATGAGTGTTCCTTTGCATTTAGAGCTATTTGTTGAATGGCTTTAAATGCTTTAGTTGCATAGCTATTCGAATCGCGGTCGATTGACAGCATCTCAGTAGCGGACTGCACAAGGAGCTGTGAAACCTTACTAGGGCTAAAGTTTTGTCCAGCCCCACGCAGTCTAGCTTCTCGAAACTTTTTTTGTAATTCGAATAGTGTTATCCTCTGGCTGGATCATTTCCAAGATGCTTGACTGTAATGAGGAGCCAATGTTAGCCGGCTGTCTCGGAAGGTTGCACTGTGGGCTAAACTTCACCTCGAAGAAGCTGTCTGTATCAGGCTCTCAAAAGACTGGTACAGTTTGTAATAGTTCGCTGGTTGTTCTAGGCTTAGGCATCCTTTGCAATGTCATGCAAATACGCAAACTCCTCCTTGGTTCAATTGATAGGGCTCTCTGAATGCATATTTGTGTAGAGTTTGCGGCTGATGACTCTGTAATGATGTGATCGTGGACTGTTCAATTTCTTCATTCTCTCTGGTTGCCCTTGTTTCATGTCCTCATGTATGGTGAGAAAATGAAAGACTTCCAATGGATTCAGTGTTAGCAAACTCTGCTCGAGTTGTTCAAAGCATTCCACCTTTTGAACTGCCCCAGCTTCGGTAAAAAAAAAAATACATCTTTGCATATTCTTCGATATCAGCTGGATTTTTATTCGCCCACAGCTGGCCGAAATCCTTTGCCGTCCATGAGAAAGCGAGATCCGCCATAGGGGTTTCTCGGTCTATCCGACCATCGAGACAGTGCGAGCCATCAAGTTTGTATTTCATGAAGTCGCCTCTCAATTAGCTAAATCTATGGTTGGGTTTCTGCAGGGAAAACTTGTATGTAGGACTTCGTTTTGCTCTTTGTTCCGTCGCAGAATAAGTCTCAACTTGGGTCGCTGTCAGCTCCAGGCCAACAGGATCCTGCTTATTTTGATCAAGGTAATCCAGATGAAAAAGATCTTCGAAATCTTTTTTTTCCTTTGCAGATGCATTATCATTTTTGGGCAAGTATGTACGAAGTTGGCATAGCAATATATCTCCCCCTCCATGACTCAATGCGTATGCCCTTCTTATCCTTCGCAGCAGCTGACAACATTGAGGTGAATTGTCGCATGGATTGAAGTTGTCTAAGTGTGAGATTATCCCAATCCGTGCATCCATCTAGCTAAGAATGTGGTAAGATGGTTAGCAGTTGATCTAGAAAGAAAAGTAGACATATTCTTGAAATGGAACTCACTAATCAGGTTTCTCCATTGTGTCCTTGATGTTGAGGCTGGTGTAACAAGATGAAAATGTGCACGCGAAGAAGTTGTTGCAGACATCGAAGGTGCAAATTAAGCGAGGCCGGTTCACTCTTTGACACTGGCAGTTACGAAAGCCATTGTTGGGACAAGCAACCGACTTGAACTAAGTAATCGAGAACTTGAGTAACTGACTTAATTTGAATGATTCAGTTGAATTCGGAGACTGGAAACTGGAAACTGGAGTAATCCACTTGATTTGAGTAACTAAGGTAACGGGCGTCAACGGAGTGACTTTGAAAACCCATTGACTAATTCGAGGAATCATAACCAAACTCAAGGAAGCAATAGGTTAGACTATTTCAATAACCTAAAGTGTCTTACCTAAGTGACTGGTAGTTAAGTAGTGACTCTTGTTACTCTGGTTATGACCAGTAAATGACCTCTTTAAATATTCATATAG
>JAJONI010000091.1:0-44228 GCA_022190145.1 Pezicula rhizophila
TAAAGAACACATTAAAGTTAAGGCAAACTATATCCAGTATCCTTATGGATTACTAGAGCTTCTCTCTGGCTTTAGTTGCACACAATGTCTAGTCTCTAAACATAAATTCTGCTACAGCAACGAAGGACCATTAGACTCGAAGTAAAATTCTTAGTGCTGCACTCCCTGGATAGAAAAGACACACCATCGTTCACTAATTAGCCTTCTTAATAAGCTAAGTTACTTGTTTGATGGCCTGAATCCTGATAACTGATATTGGTTACCTTACATTAAGGTAGTTTATCCATCTTCCAAAACCTAGTGATGCTAGTTCCTCAGATTCTCCTCGTACCTACAAATAAGACAGCTCGCTAAGCTGAGAGGTAAAGCGACCTTTGCATTCTGACTGACAAAGAAAACAACAGCTGACACTCTTTTAGAACAGAATAAGGGATAGTTTGCATGTCTTATTTCCTTTATATTTCTCCTGGTAGTATGCTATGAAACATAGCTTTCTAATGCGTACCTTAATGCGTACCTTAATGCGTACCTTAATGCGTAACAAGAGAAAGCTGGAAACAAGGTTATAGATTGCTAGAACTTATGGACTGATCTCTGCTTTTACATTTATCATTCCTCTTGTCGTTACAGTTGTTGGTTGCAGTTTCATTACTTCTGTACCTGAATTCCATCCCTTTTAACGAGACTTTGGATTTCTTTTCGGAGTTTTTATCCCGAGGGATTTCGCAGATGTGCGTCAAAACCGACATCTACTTAGCTAGCTCATTTGGTAGAACCTTTTTTTTTTTGCGGACTCCGAATCTCAAGTAAATTGTAGTCTCGGGGGGTTTGCAGATATGCATCAAAAATAGCAGGTAGTGACTTAGCTACCAATTTTTAGCTCAAACCACCCTCAAATTGATAAGATGTCAAGCATGCTTCTGTACTGTACTCCGCGGTCCCGAGCTTACTGCCACTACAGATATGCAACAAAACTACTACTTCATATAGTCCTAGTAATTCTAGGCATCATCATGGTTACACGCCATTAATCAACCAGTCCACTTAGGCAAATTCGTCATATTTCCACCACCACTCGAATCACTTCAACCCCTAGGAGAATCGGGGTACCTGTCGCTACAGATTTGTAACAAAATCATAAGAACAACGCCGTAGCCATGCGAGATAGTGTGGCTATGGGTCTCTAGAATTTCAAGAATACTAGGAATAAGTTTCACGTAATATAAAAGACACACATGCTAGTGCTCTTCTTACTCTTGAACTTCAAATCGTAAGCTCTGAGTGATGTTTTACTGCAACAGGAAATATGAGCATCTTTGTAGACATGCAACAAAATTCGGTGAAAGGGATTTAGTAGTGCTAATGATTTAGGCCAAACTATTAGACTTAAGTCCGTTTCTTGTTGGAGGGGAATAGGACAATTCCGCAGGCATGCAACAAAATGCGGCTAAAGGGATTTAGTAGGATTATTATGACTTAGTCCAAAACATTAGAGTACGATTCTTACGAAGCAGGAAAAGAGGACAATACCGCAGACAAGCAACAAAAACCTGAGAAAGGGTCTAACGACGCCGGGACTGTAGTCTAAACTACTAGACTGGTGCTAGCAAGGTGTGTTCCGGGATGCGACTTGCAACAGAAGTACAAGGGGAATCTTGTTGAGATAAAGAAGGTCCGCTTTCCATTAGCCTCAGTCCAACTAATTGCACTAGTCACTTTGGACGTCGTTGCTGACACGGTCAAATCCAGATGCGTGACGATACTGTTCTGTTCCAGCTCTTTGCAGTCTGGTGATATTGGTGATATTAATAGCACTGGATAGAACCACACAAGTCTATGATGGCGTACTCGGGTGGTAGTGTGCTTGGTGATGTCCAAGGAGGGAGACAAAGGCAGGGCTCGATGTCCATCTCAAGCCTCAACTCCATCAATTTCAAACCCTTCTCCTCTATTCTCAATCCATCCTTTCAATGACAAGTTTCTTACTTCTTCCTTGACCAGTCTCCTATCCGTTAAGCAACTCATTTCCTTGACATCTTCGTACATGGTTGAGTGGCTTAAATCCTTTAGCATGGGTATATCGTGTGCACAGCTTACTGCTGAAACTTCTAGGGCGATCTTCCACATTCGTCTTTTACACATCCTGCTGGCGCCTCGTATATCAAACTGTTTCCGTCCTTGTAGCGTACCGTTGATGATTGACTCCTCCTTTCCGTTGCCTGTCCAAGATGCCGCAATATTGCTCGGTACTAGAGATCCAATATTTCCAGCCGATCTCCTGCTATAACTAAACTCTCGCTCGGTGGTTTTGATTGTGAATGGTGCAAATTTATACCCACCTACCCACTTACTGGAAATATCACGGATCGGTTTGAGACGGCCATGGGGACCAAAAGCACGATCACATGCAACTTGAGAGAATTGGGAAGAAGGGAGGATGAGGGATGTTAGGTATAAGTTTCCGGGGTGAACTAGTAGCGAAGTAATTGAAGATAATAGCGAGGTGCTTTGCTTCAGGGCGAGCTTGTCCGAGCAGGATTTCGAAAGTGTTGGAGGAGCATCTGGCCGGGAAGGTTTGCGACGGACGATTCCTAGTGACTTCGTCAGTGTGGACTGACTGTACCAAGAAGTATAACTAAAAACCTAATTCAGAGAAGTATCCACGGCCATGAAGGACCGTAGGAGGAACCGTTGGAGCATATGGGTTATCTAGTAAAGGTGACGAGAATTTGGCGCCGGCGTCCTGAGTAGCGGGCAGTGCCCAAGGACTGCTGTCTTCTTGCGCGGCCATCGTGAGCTCCATGCTTGCATCTCCACCTGTGCGCAACAGTCAGCCACTCACTTCTAAAGTTTATAGGTAAGGCATCATACAAGGAGCTTCAGAGCAATACATATGCAGGTTGATTCCATCCTTGAGAGCGAAAGGCTGGAAGTGCTTCTGTGTTATTTCTTCCGGACTACGCAGCCGTACATACTCTGACTTCTTCCCTGAAAATACTAAATCATAGCATTCTTCTAATAGGAAGCGGTTGAACGAGCGGATTGCAAGAATCTCTGCGTGCCAGTCGTGCAGCACTATGCCTTGGGCTTGTTCGATCTTGCTTTGAGGAAGACATTTCATACCGGTTCTATAATTGTGGTCAGCAGGTCTCTATGAAGTCATACGGTCAGATTAAGTAGATCTTACGCCAGGGCAATGCATATAAGATTACCATTTCCTGAGGAAACTGATAAGTGGTAACACCAGCCTCGTCAGCCTTCTTCCATAATTTACTAGGACCAACAAACCTTGAGCGACAATTCCACTCAAAGGGACCCATTCTCTTCTTCCCTGACCTCTATCTTGAGGCTTTCTCTTATTTGATAATTTATCGAATTGTTTTAATACGACATCAGCGATGTCGTTGCCAGAAACGTTCTCCATCACATGGTTTTGAAGTTAAGAGAAGGCTGTGCCTTGTTGTTGCTTGTGTTGTGCTTGGACTCGGAAAAGGACCGAGTTCGAGTTTGGATGCCAATCCGAGAAAACGAGCCGAATCTGCCATCCTGCAGCACAGCAGTCACGATGGAACCTATCAGAAGACATCTGTCCTTATACTTGCTGCTTCCCTCAAAATGAACACACTAAGTAAATCTACACATCGCCATGAGGGCTGGAAGGCATTTGCTGACGATAGTTAACAACCCTTTAGTATCCAAGGCTCGCAAGGTTTGTTCCTAACCCCCCAAACACCCCCAATGCGCCGGATCATCGCAAGCCGTATACTGATATCTCTTGCAGCCTAAATTCGATCTTTATCTTCAGGTTAAAAACACCCAGACTCGTAGATACTCTTCCGAGGCTAATACGTTCCTAGATCATCGACCTCAACAACGTCCCTCTAGTCAGTGGCACGTCATACGTAAAATGGCATCTTCCCTCCTCAACCGCCGCAGAACACCGAGGACGCACGTCCAAATCTCCTATAAAAGACCATAAAGTAATCTGGGATTATACACTCACGATTCCCGTCCGGCTTACGATTGACAAAAACAACAGTCTGCAAGAGACCTTTATAAATTTCGAGGTAGTTCAAGACTACAGTTCTGGGGCTAGAGGAGAGAAGATAACGTTAGGCTTTGTGACTTTGAACTTGTCAGAATATGTTGAAGAAAGTGAGTCGATCGGAGAAGGGGAGGAGGGGATTGTTCGGAGGTATCTGATGCAGGAGAGTAAGATCAATAGCACGTTGAAGATTGGCATTACTATGAGGCAGGTGGATGGAGAGAGGAATTTTGTGGCACCTCCATTGAAGACTGCGCCGGTCTTTGGTAGTATTGCAGGAATTGTGGTAGGAGATCAGGGGGAGGGCCAAGATGACATAAGGCGTGAGTTTGGCTCGAATAAGTCAAGCAGAAGGCGTTGGCTAATAGTGACACAGATATGCCTTCAATGAATAAATCCAGAGACGCAAGCGAGTTGCAGGATATATATCGGCGGTCACTTGTAGCCTCCTGGGCAGCACACTCAGGTGAACTACCTGCGGATGAATGCGTCGAGGATATATTCAACGGTGGAACAGGATGGAAAGACGGCATGCAAGCGAGAAAGGTACGAGGACAAGATGATAGCATGAGTAGTGAAGATCCACATCCGCATCGACATCATCATCGAAGGATACCGTCAGGAGCAAGTTCGGTAAACTCCCAGTCGACGATCAAGAACGGACCTAGGAAGATAGGCCATAGACATAGCAGGAGCATGGAATCTACGAATCAGGGACCAATTCCCACTTTGCAGCATGATAATTCTTCGGATGCGATATCGGAGAGAGGGAGGATGGGATTTAAGAGTGCACTTGAGGTTGATGAGTGGGTACCCTTTCATGAAATAGTGTCTTTCGGGTCAATTGTGATGAGCCTATTGAACTAGCGAGGATAGAAGAGGCTCTGGAGTAACTGAGCCTCTAGTAACTACTTAGCTGGTCTTTAGTGGAAGGCATAGTGAGACTAGTAGTCTTTTGGTCTTCAGTCGTGGCATACATCCCCAGTCGTCGGGAGGACAAGTCCTCTTAAACAAAGAGTTGTGTCCATTAACTGAGTGAGAAAATCTGTTCTCCATAATGATTTCTCAGCCATATCCACATCTTTTGTTTTTTTTTAGACCTAAAGCTAACTCATTGCAGATTTGATATTAGAGATGATTTAGTCGCTTGGAGATTACCAGGATCTGTAGTATCATGATATTATTAGCATCCGTTTTGTATATTATAGTAGTGGCTGTTGAAATGGCGTAAATATGGAGGTATGTTGCATGGGGTGACTTGGAAGAACGAATATAATGCATTTATGGCTCTTACTTAAGTGTTCCCCAACACCACGCTATGCAGATGATAACTCTCCCTTCCTCGGCCAGACGTGGATATCTGGGGCTGTCTTGCTTGTCTGGTGTCGTATTTTCATGAGACTATCGTAGACCTCTAAACCATAATAAGGTTCATAGCACCCTTGTGATTGCCACTCTCCTAGCAGCTATGATGGTAGCGATGATTACTGGCGACTCGCCTTGAAGGGTTGTCAGGACGCCATTTGACTTATTGTCCGCAACGAAGTTTCCAAGTCCCGGAAGTGCATCATCAAACCTCCTCTTCTCCCTCCACAACTCCCGCTCTCAAAATTCTCACCTCATCAATCGGCCGATCCTCCGCCCCAGTCTTAACCAAACCCATCCTCTTTACAACTCCCATGCCCCTTGTCACCCTCCCAAAGATGGTATGTTTCCCATCCAACCACGGAGTCGGCGCTAACGTAATAAAAAATTGAGACCCATTCGTATCCTTTCCACTATTTGCCATGCTTAGAATACCGGCCCCAGTATGCTTTAAGGAAGGTGAGATCTCGTCTTCAAATTTCTCGCCATAGATGGAAGTTCCACCTCGGCCTGTGCCTGTAGGGTCGCCGGTTTGGATCATGAAGTTGGGGATTATGCGGTGGAAGATGAGGGTGTCGTAGTAGCCGCGCCGGGCTAGGGTCTCGAAGTTTTTGCAGGTTTTGGGAGCGTGGTTGTTGTAAAGTTCTACTACTATTGTGCCCTGTAAGAACGTTAGTATATTGAGCTTGTACAGTTGAGTGGAAAGAGATGTACCATTGTGGTCTCTAGAGCGACATTGGTTGTCATGATGAAGGGGTTTGCGCTGAGCGCGAGTACGAGTTCAAAGATTCGACTTCAATGAATTTGTGATGACCGTAGTGTCAATTCTGAGTCTACTGTGTAAAAAAATCTGTAGGTTACTTTGATGGATGTTGTAAAGCTTTAAGAACAAGGTTGATCAAGTGTTGATGTCGAAAAGTCTGGTGGAGGACAAGGCTGACGCCATGCTAGTGCGCCTTGCCATGAGTGCTGTCCTTCGCCAACACCACCACGTCGTCCATTTCATTACCTGATTCTTACTCTTCTTTCCTCTCATAGATTTGTAAATTCCTACATCATACTTGGGTTTCTCTGCACATACATCGAAGGCCTATGGAGAACTGAGAAACCATTTTCGACCAATTGTCCTCTTTTGTCAGGCCAGACTGAGCATCATGGACAACATTTTCAAATACTTCGATGGCGACAACCCTATTCTTCAGTCTATGGGAAGAATAGGGTTCAAGATTTATGAAGAAAGAGATCTTATACAGATGCATACACATCTCATTCTCGCAGCACTCTTTCCAATCTATATTGGCTCTCATGCCTCATTACGTCGACCACCCTCTGCGCAAGCACCAAAGAAGTCCTCGAGCAAACCAGGCGACATTGATGAAGATGAGACGATCGTGGAACCATCGATAGAAGGGCTTCAACCCTCAGATGCTATCATGTTCCCACTTCTCGCCTCAGTCACCCTAGGTGGCCTCTACTTCCTCATTAAATGGCTGCAAAACCCGGCTCTGCTCAACAAGATCCTCGGCTACTACTTTTCTGTTCTGGGGGTCTTCGGCGTTGCTAAGCTGGCTGCTGATGGCCTTAATGTGGCGACAACCTTTATCTTTCCATCTGTGTGGTCGTTTGGGAATCAGACTTATCACGTGGACCCATTGTTCTCACAACAAGTCACTGGGTCTGTGAAACCAGGAAGGGTCCAGGTGCATCGCAAATTTGTTGCGGACAAGATGACGCCTCTGCCCGGGTATCTGTCGACTATTAGATTCTCTGAGGCGAACACCCGGAGACTGTGGGCTATCAGAGCACTCTTCAAGGACAACTGGATCTTCAGAGGATATGTCCATGGTATTGTGACCATAAAGAGCAAGGTTATGTTGAATGATGCTATCGGGTTTGCTCTGGGAGTTGCTGCCATCACCCTCTATAATCTGAATGGAAAAGCATGGTGGCTTACTAACCTCATGGGCTTCGGGTTCTGTTATGGAACTCTCCAGCTCCTATCACCAACAACTTTCTGGACGGGCTCGCTTGTACTCGCCGGCCTCTTCATTTACGACATCACTATGGTTTTCTATACGTACGTACCTACACTTCCAAGTGCTTCACTGCCTTCTAATCTCATATGTGAAAATAGCCCCCTCATGGTAACAGTCGCAACATCCCTTGATGTTCCTATCAAACTCGTCTTCCCAGGGCCAAGGCGAGGTGGTATGCTGGGTCTAGGGGATGTTGTTCTGCCAGGCATAATGATAGCATTAGCACTTCGATTTGATCTCTTCCTTCATTACCTTCGCAAACGCACCAGCACTGCGCCAATTATTGTCATTGCCTCTGGGGAATGCAGGTCGACAGACCCAAACCCAAAGATCATCAAAGCACCCTACCACTCCGCTACTGGAAATTGGGGAGAACTTTTCTGGGCGCGAGGTGCCCCAGATGAAGATTGTGGTTCCGCTATTGGAGCGAGATTTCAGAAGGTGTATTTCAATGCTGCTTTAGTTGGATACGTGGTCGGTATGTTGGCTACGTTGATTGTGCTCAATGTGTATAATCATGCACAACCTGCATTGCTTTACTTAGTTCCCGGTGTTCTTATTGCATTATGGGGCACCGCATTTGTGCGGGGGGAGTTCAAGTTGATGTGGATGTACACGGAAGATGGGAGTCTTGATGATGAAGAGAAAGAGGTGAAGAAGGAAGACATGAAGGATGGAGACAAAGAGGTGGATAAGAAATTAGATTCCATGATGGATAGCAAGGAGAGCAAGGAGAGCAAAGATGAACATGCTCATCATGTCTTCTTGTTCTCTCTGTCTTCTTCGAAACTAGCTTCTGCTCCGAGGGAAGCAAAGGGTATGCTTGCGAGCAAGTGAGCCCTGAAAAGAATGTTAGCATATTTGAAGGCGTTGGACTCAAAGGCATATCTGCAAGGAGTTCGGACATTGGTACTTTTGCACCGAAATGTATGACTTGGTGCATGTTGGGAGCGTGCATATATAGAACTTCGAGGTATTCAAGATATTTATGAAATGCATACTGTGGCAAAAAGCTTTTTAAAGTTTTGTCAGGCCACTTTTCGTTCACTGCTCAGACTAAAAGAAAGTATTTGAAAAAGTGCTAGGTGCTAGGTTAAGACATTTGTATGCCTGACAAACTATATTGCTCTGATTATAGCGGCTGCTAACAACTTAGAACGAGATGTACATGGATGGCACCACTTCCTCAGCATTAGAACTGTTCCAAAATAATGAAACGGCAAACACAACGTTAAAATGTCATGATATTTTCAAAGCCCGTTCTGACTTCTAATCTTCAGTGTTGGAAGCTACTGTAATAGCGACTCGGTCCAGACTCACGAGCTTTCTCAGCAACAGCGAAGTCGGGATCTGCCCCTGTAATTAGGCGAGGTGACGCCATTCGTTGTCCATGTGTCTGTCCATGTGTCTGTCGATCAGGGTGGCCGATGAGAAATCACTAGCGATTCTAGACGCCTATTTCCTTGTCTACCTTAGTAAGAACTTAACATCGTGTGTAGATATAAAAGAAGTGGAAGCTGCATTATTAAAAAAAAAACCAAAAAAATCCAGAGTACCTACGTATCAAATCATCTTCCTCTTTTCAAGTACTAAAGTCGACTATTCACCACGCTGTTCCTGTTCCTGAAACCCCTCGAGACCCCTTGACCAGCTCGATCAGCCTGTCCGAGGTGCCACCAGAACCCCCACTATTAGCGTGCATTTATTTACTGCCCCACCATCCACGTCGGTTCTCTTAGAGCTTCAAAACCTCCCTTACCCACCCACC
The DNA here is from genome assembly GCA_022190145.1 of Pezicula rhizophila. Lineage (NCBI taxonomy): Eukaryota > Fungi > Ascomycota > Leotiomycetes > Helotiales > Dermateaceae > Pezicula > Pezicula rhizophila. The sequence goes on from JAJONI010000091.1 coordinate 9,215, forward strand.
TCTTTCTGTCCTTTTATAACTTCATCCTCTCCCAATCTACAATCCGAAGCATACCACTCAACTACCAACAATCTAAACCAACTCAAACCGCAAAGATGGCAGCAACACTCAAGCTCGGCGACTCCCTCCCCGCTGGAACCACCTTCAGCTACATCCCATATGTCGAAGAAACCGGAGACATTACCGCCTGCGGTATTCCAATCACCTACGATGCTTCCAAGGGTAGGCAGTTCCTTCCTCTTCTATACCTTGTCTATCAACAACACCATTCTTCTCTCCTTCGCCTTAACCTCTCATGGACAGCAGCTAACTTATTATTTTATACAGAATGGGCCGACAAGAAGGTTGTCCTTTTCGCCCTTCCCGGTGCCTTCACCCCAACCTGCTCCTCCAGACATCTCCCCGGTTACATTGAGAACCTCCCTAAGCTTAAGGCCAAGGGTGTTGACATCGTTGCCGTTATTGCATACAACGACGCTTTTGTTATGAGTGCCTGGGGCAAGGCCAACAACGTCAAGGATGACTCAATTGTATGTTCTTGATTCCTTATCTGCTTCTTTCTTACAGTCATAACCTCTCGTGGAATGTTGAGCAACCCACTGGGCTTGGATAAATCATTTGTCTCAGAGTTATATGGTGGGGATATATGCTAATGTGTTTGGTGGAATATAGCTATTCTTGTCCGATTACAACACAGAATTCAGCAAGAAGCTTGGCTGGGTCCTGGGTGAGCGCACTGATAGATACGTATTGGTTATCGACCATGGCAAGATCGTCATCGCCGAAAAGGAACCTGGACGTGAGCTTACTGTCTCTTCTGCTGAGGCCGTATTGGAGAAGCTATAAAGTGCTTACTTCCATACCATACATCGAGCTCAAAAACTGGGTGAAGATAAATTGATGATACGAATGAAGGGACCGGAGTGATGGAGAAACTGGCTGGGCTTATGCTTTATAAATGAATAGACCGTAGACAGAGTCAAATATAGAAACTTCTTTGCTTTTCATATCCATATACCAATTTCCACTCTTCTGATTATTTTCAAGGAGAGATTTTGATACGAAGAATCCCTCAGCAGAGAACCTTCAAAAAGTATGTAGGTACTTTTAATGTGGCACTTTTAATTGACACCTGCTAGCGAGGCTCGCTACTTAATCAGCTATTCAACCTCATCTTCGCAAAGGCGATCTTCAACGCCCCCCTAACTTAGTGGATGTTGACACGAGACGCGTGAAACAACAAGACCTTTTCTCTGAGCTCCAATACCAATCACCGGCTGACTTGAGTCGCTCTAGTAAGTAAGGAACTTCGAAAAGATTCTCCTTTCCTTAGCCTAGCCCGATCTATGTCAACTGAACCCGTCCGGCATCAAAGCACTTTCTGTATGCTCCTATAGCCCCTTCCAGTCTACTTCATTTAACCAAATCAATTAGGAGATCCAAGCAGGTTTTGTCCATCCCTCAACACCAAAAACCGCGGGACCAACCGAAGCTGAAGACACAATGGCAAGATACCAGTCAATCGAGCTCGTAATGTGCAACCAATTCCAGCGAGATTTTCCCGATAAGATGCCCAGCGAGTTGTTGGATGAATTGGCGCGTCAGACCCGTCGCCTTACATCGCCAACCCCCCCGCAGTTCAAGGGATGTACTGAAGATGAACTGCTCTACATTGCAGAGAGCTGCACTTACAACAGATTCTGTAAGTGCATCATCTAACCTTGTCCCGATTCTACATGGTCTCAAAGCTCATACTGTTGTAGGGCGTGACAGTGGAAAGAATTTCAAATTCCCAGGTGTCAGACCAAATTCGTTGGATACACTCCCCTCCAGTGTCAGGTATTCGGGAGGCACAAGCACAAATTTTCGTAGCCCCAGTCAGGAAATAATCACAGGAAACTCTTTCACTTCAGGAAGTCTCGCTCCTGAACAGATCTTCAATCCCAACAAGCACCGTAAGAAAAAGCAAGTCCCGTTTTCAACCAAAGAGAGACAGACCAAGCAACCAAACCTGCCATTACTAAATGGAAGCATCCAATATGCTGTCTACCCACCAGTCAATACCTTCACCTACAGTATCGGACAGGGCGGCAGTCACATCAAGCCTGTACAAAAGTTCTTCGGCTGTCAGATCTCTCATAGTCACGACGCCAACGCAGGTATTTTTGTCCTTTATGCCGAACCACGATATGAATATGAGCAAATGGTAGACCCTGAGGTTAGGGGTAAAGTTGAAGCTGCATATGAGTTTCTTAGAGCCTGGAAGGAGTATACTGTCAAAGCCGTTCGGGACCGAAGACGCCGCATCCAGTACATTCATGATTTCTTGAGAACGTGGGACCGTGAGCGTAGGGGTGGCAGTGGTCGTTACCACAGCAGGAGCCCTTTACATGTCAAAAGAGATATGCCAGCTAGGGGACGCAGCAGGAGCCCAGTCCGATCCTATCCTGACCTTTACCGCCAGCGAGAGTTATTCCCATTCCCAGACCACCTATCCATGCCTTCTACCGATCTTTCGAGTTTGGGTTACGTTCCTGGAGGTGCTGGACTTGCTTCCCTACCCGTTCGCCTCTCGGAACCTACCCTGGCCAAGTCCAAGGCTCGTCGTAGTCGTCGCCGGTGTCAGCGGCCCCCAAGACATCGAGAAGCTCGTGAACGGTACAACCCAAGCTATAGCCAATGAGTCACATCATAGAAGCAAGTGGATTCACAGTCTAAGAGATCACTGTATCCTCTAGGTGTTAAGACCTTAAAACTTCCTCAAATTGCCTTGCAGTGAGTAACAATCCAGATTGTAACATCTCTCCAGACTTCATATGCAATTACTCCCCTTAAATATAAATGCTAACAACACTTGATATTAAATCTAGTTTGAATCACTCGACTTAAATCAGAAGACTTGTTTATACCGAGCAAATGTAGAGATGGCAGACTTGCTTGCGTGGCTGGAATGCTAACCATATGTTATGGAATTATTCAGTCATCGTGACTACTCAATAGGTCGTTTAGAAACCAGATTTATCTTCCATGGCATTTGACACCGCTACGTGACTTGAGTTAGGCAACTCTGACTCAAAGGAACTGACTTGGTAGTTCGAACAAGCAACGATAATTTACTCAATTTAGGTGCTCTGCTTAAGATACTGGCTTATACCTTGAGTAGCTCATGCGCAGGTAGAAAGTGAAAACCGGCTACATCTTAATTTTGAGCTTAAAATATCTATTTGTTTCAAACTCCCAGCTTGGAAGAGCACATTTCATCTATCGACTTTGTTTCACTACCTAGAGTAATATCTCCCGAATTTTAATGCCTCAGGAAATGGATCGTAACCTGTAACTACAGGAATACGCCTTCGCTCAAACGAGTTTCATTTCCCCTGTTCTTACAAGTTATTGATACAGGGCTTGTCCAGATTACATACGCTCAGCACTAACTCGGCGAACATATTATACAGAGCCTAAATCTAAGCCTCCACACCAGATACGAGAAGAACTACACTTCCCAACTGTCTTCTAATATCCTCCCTCTCCACATCATGCGTATCCTCAACAGCACCCCACATACCAATCTGCCAATCAACCTCCATACTAGCCGCCTTTGCAGCCTCCTCAACACCAAATTTTTCCTCGCCATCAACGCCCTCTCTCAAATGTTTTAACTCCGCACTCCACTCCACTACCATCCGTGCAGCAATCAGTAGTCCCTTACCAGCCAAAACACCTCTCTCCAAGCCGGCAAGTTCAAAAGCGGGTAGCCCACTCACCCATCCCCTAATCACATCTTTCGTCATCTGTGGCTGCGGCTTGGGCAAAATACTATCGCTATCCAATACCGGTACAATCTCCACACCCGGCCATACCCTCTCAGTCAAAAATTGAATTATAGGCTGAGCAGTCCTCCTCTGAATACTCCGCAGACTCTCCACTCGCCCAACGTGCGTCTCGTATCCTGGAGGATCGGGTGAAGCTTCGGGGGCCCAGCAGAGGAGAGAATCAGTGTCAAGATACCGCATCACGGTATTGACGATACTTGTGCGGATCTCACCCGGAGAGGACGACGCATCTTCATCAGCGATATCGAGGGCTCGGGACACAAGAGATGTGATCGGAATTAGGTGGTTGCGGAGAGCTTGTTGAGCAGAAACTAGAAGGTCCCATTCTAAAGCTATTGCGGATGCCAAGTGAGGTTTATTATGGGGGACTGTGAGGATATCTTTAGTCGGTCGACGAAGAGGTCGTTTATCGAGATGTATTTGTAACCCTTCTGCAAGTGATTTTTTTATATCAGCAAACTATATTTCCAAAAAAGCTTAACGAAATATCTCCTGAAAAAAAAACAATTGCAGAAAATGAATCTTACCATCCGCCTTTATAACATGGACATCCTTCCAAAATCTCTTCGTGTTCGCAGTCCCACCACCACTCCCTGATGCTACAGATTTCAAATCCTGTGCCCTCTTCAATAAATCAGCCTGTTTTCGGCGTCGAGCAACCCTTGAGTCTACATGCGTTGCGCTGGGGGTAGGCGCTGTTGGTGGTGGACCTGGAGCTGTAATTGGTGCAACGGTTGCTGGTGCTGCTGGTGTTGTTTGTAGATATCTTTGGGTGCATCTTTGGGTGAAGGGTGATGAAGTACTTGTACGGATTAGCGCTGAGCTGCGGGTTGCTTTAGCGCTTGAGGAGACGGTGGATTGAGTTATGCGCTTCATGGTGGACTTTTTTTTGTATTGTGATGATGGAAGTCTTGAGGTTGGTGATGGACGTCAGTGGAGGATCGTAATTTCTGCAGGGGTGTGATGTGTGTTTGCTCTGTTTGTTCTCTTTCTGCAGTCACCAAAGCCTATCCTATCCTATATCCCTTGCAGTCCCATTCGAAATGATATGTATAATTTTGACGAGAACAGCAGTACAAAGTTGCCGCCATCATTTTTCATCCCTTTCCTTTAATTATATCCATCACATTTCACGTCCATTTCTTCCAGGGCTGGATTTCTCTGGTAGAAGTGTATGCAGGTGATACATGTGTGTGTCCTCATCCCAAACATCTATATCAGATTGGTGCAATATCAGACTTCGAGAGCTGCTTTGATTGATACTGTCCAAGAATAGCACCTAGAAGCTCTGGCCAAGGAAGTTAGTAAGCTTTCTCAATTATTTATTTGGGCCAATTGATACAACTTCATTTCATTAGCTAGAGTTTCTCAGCAGCCTTTAGCTCTCGCCAAAATCTGTCGGCATTTATCTCACATATCTAGGGCAGGAAACCTCGGAAGTATCTCTAGGTGGCGATGGAAGGGTAAAAGTCTCAACTGCAGGTGTTGCTGGTTTTTAAAAACACAGAGCCGGCAAGGCCGGGACTAACATACTGTCCCAATAACCAATCTGGCGAATCTTTAAGATAATGATGGTCAATTTCCATTCTTGCGAATTTCGATCTCAGGGTCAGTATCTACGCAATACCAGCTCCGGGTCTTGAACAGTTAAAGAGCAATATCATGCATACGCGCACCGAGTCCTTTCTTTCGGCCTTCCATTTATTTCCTGCGTTGCCAAAGGAGATGAGAGATGCAATATGGAAATTCTCACTACCAGGCCCGCGTTTTGTTGAGTTGGAAGCTGCTGGAATACTTCGAGTTATAGTACAGTTTTATGCTCTGAATCCATTTGATGATGTTGGCAGCTCTTGCTTATACCCCAATTGGAAATTATACGAGGTTCACGGTGGCTCCAGCCCTGAGATATCACAACAAGATGGCAATGGGAGGCAAATTGAGATTCCGTTTCATCTTCAAAGGACAGGTGAGGAGAGCTATATGGGTGTTATTCTAGGAGGAAGTCGAGTTCCCGGGATACTACACGCATGCCGCGAATCACGGGCTGTTGCAATGTCAGTGTTCGAATACTGCCTATCTGTCACTCCAAATGTTTCTGATAGCACTCCGAAATGGGAAATATACCCAAGCCTCGAACGTACCACGCGACCTTTTGTAGTCCCTAACGAAATGGCATCACCTGGGTTCAGAATTCAACCAAATATAGACACCATTTTCTGGAGCATGGGGAGTCGTGTACTAGAATTCCTCCGAACAAATTTAGCTCACATTCAGACACACAACGTCCTATCCATCGCGATCCCAGCCTCGCCAGTGTCTCCGGAGTTGCGAAACCTATTCTTTGTGGGCAAAGAATATGCTCCAATCTTCCCAGGACTTCAAGAGTTGTTTCTTGTGGTTGATGGGAAGCTTTCAGAAGAACAACGGCAAATCGTTGAGCAAAGGGGGAAGGAGATGTTTCAAGAGGTACAAGAATTTTCCACAATGGTTATGCCAACTATCAATGTCCTGGATATGAAGGGATTTTTGGATTTGCCTCGTTGGGACTCTTCCTGCCGTTGGAGATCAACCAACAGGCATTCCATGGAGCGGGGTTATCTCTGTTCGGTAGAGCTTGCATTCTAATGTCAGTAAATATGTTGGGATGATCGGGATGTAATCTAGGCTATTCATGCATAATGTTCACCATTTATATCTCACTTACGATTGCTGGTGATATGCATTCTCATGTACAATAGATGCATTTCTCCTTCATCTTCCCAACAATAAAACCATCTCTTTTACTTACACCACCATAGCGGTCGAGATACAAGTCCCAACTGGATTTTAATTAGCCGATGCTCGCCGTGGATAACTAGCTCGCCTCGATTTCTAAGCCTGTATCGCCACAGTTGCTCTGCTATGGCTAGCATTCTTCAGCTGCCAAGGAACCAAAGCCCTTCTATATTAAGAGACATTCCATTCCATCTTAGCACCCATGAATTTCGAGTTCCATTTATGACTCTCGATATCACACCATGAAGACCTGATAATTCGTAGCGTCTTCCGTTTGAACGAGCTGGTACAGAGTGCTATATGTGAACAGGTCTGAATCTGAACTTAGAATGAATGTGGTTTACTGTAACTTTACAATAGGACAACAGAGATCCTCTGTATACTATACTCAAGGTCTTTATATAACACTCTCTTAATACTCTCACCACTATGCTACCCATACAATAACCAAACCCAACAGATCTCCTGCAATTCGCCATAAACATGAACCACACCTCACTCGCTTACCGCTAGCAGCACACAACCACGCTAACGACGTTCCTTCATAAATCCATTTAAAAGATTAGTTGCCACTAACAAACCATTAGCGTGGCTCAGTTGGGACCCAAGTAAAGTCCCTTGTTGGCAACCCTCCGTTTCTCTTGTCTAACTCCTCCCCCCAATGCTCCCTAGTGACCCCCTTAATGACCCCCTATCCCAGTTCCAGTGACAATACTAACGGAAAACTCAGTTCGTCTGGTTTTCGTCCTTTACCTCCTCGAGGGGGCCCCGCAAGGGGTATGGAAGTTTTGCTATTTTGATTTTTGATCCTTTTTTTTTTGGTGAGCGCCCTTATTGTTCTTTTGGGGAAGCGGAGCTCTCCTTTTCATTTTGGCGAGGTGGTATAGAATTAGGAGCCTTGCGCGATGGCGAGGCTCTGTTGTTGTAGATAGAGGTAAATAATTTGGCCTTTGCTACGCGTAGCCTCTTCAAGACTCGAGCTAGCAACTTGTTCTCTTTGTTTAATTATCCCAATGCACATACTAAGACAGACACGATGAAAAGTCTATAAAATTAGCTATCTATTAATCTCAGTTTATATTGCAAGGACTGCTCTGTTGCAGTGGTTGGTGGTTGTTATCTAAGAAGAGGAAATAAAATTAAGCGAGCTGAAGTTGAAAACATTCAGACGCGTTGCTTCCAACATTTGCTAGCGGCATGCAACGTCCTACAAAAATAATTCACTGTGAATTAAGGTTGTGCCATAATTATCTAATCAAGTTTTGGAGAGTCTAAAGTTTCCAGCTTTATTGAACGCGCACTACTCAACAATTACAATCATATCCCTCAATCGCCATCACCAGTCCTGTCAATTATGAATTGTACGCTGTATTACAACTAATCTTCGGATTCCCTTTTGTTCAAACACTTCTAAAAATCCGAATTGTATTGTTTACTGTGTCGATAGCTATAATTTAACTTGAGGTTGAGGAATATGAAGTGATAACAAGAAGACCCAGATAGTAGAATTAACAAATGTAATCTCGCTATTTTCCCATCTAAAATAAATCAACTTACGCCATATAGAAGGATGTAACGATTTTAAATCCAGAGACCCAAACGCGTTGTTCAGATCATTCCCACCTCTGTACTTACTGTACATCAACTCAGCGCATCTAGCCCTGGATTACGGAAGCGACATTTTGCCGGTCTCTAACCATTGGGCCAAACCAAAGCTCAATTTCAAGAGACCCAAATAACCAAGACGGAGGACTCTTTATGCTGAGTCCGACCAAGAATCTCCCTAATTTATCAAGGAATATCACTGGCAGAAAGGACCTTGGGTCTGCGGGGTGCATATGCCAAGGCGGAAGAATTCTCACAACCTCCACAATGCCTAGATGCCATCGAGTCGATGAGGTATATCTTAAGTTTCAAATATCCATTCAAAGTTTAAACAGTACAACGTTCAATCATGAAGCTCCTTACACGATCTACCTCAAGCTATTTGGCTGCCTGTTCCTCGATTGGCTCTCTACTTCAAGGAATCAATGCTTATTCGATCAGAGGCAGCGCTCTTCAAAATCCAGGTCCAGACAGGCATTTCAAACCATATTACCATCCACAACCAGATAATCGGAAGAAATTTTATATCAGATCTTCTGTATCGGAAACAGATGATATAGCTGATGATTTCCTTGACGCTTTGCATAAAGCTAATCATGGAGGAACGTTGGTCTTACCAGCTAACCAGACATTTGTTATTGGAAAGAAACTAGACTTGACGTTTTTGAATGATGTTCAAGTTGCTCTTGATGGGGAGATATTGGTATGTTTGATTTATTTACTATCTCTAATGTCTAATCTGTAGAATGAGAAGAATGACTAATTTTGAGGCAAAAAATAGTTCAATGATAATGATACGTATTGGCAAGAGGATGGAAATCACTTTTCTCACCCATTTCAAAACTCAATCATGTTTTGGAAATGGGGTGGGAAAGATATCAAGATTTATGGGGAGGGTGTTATGAATGGGAATGGGCAGACGTGGTGGGATGGAGCTGTAGGAACACAAATTCTCGTAAGTGTTCTCCACTTTTCTTCTACCTGACTGGGGATCTTTGGAAGCTTATGGTTATGGTAGGATCCGACTAATACATATCTTCGACCAATTCTCTTCTATGCTGAAAATGCAACGAATCTCGCTATAGAAGGCATTACATTCAAAAATCCACCATCCTGGTCTAACTTCATTGTGACTTCCGAGGACGTATCGTACGATAATGTAATAGTTACTGCTGTTTCAAGCAACGAGGTAAGGTAAATTATCTAAATAAGCAGATTTCGCCAATTCTAATTGAAACAGAACGACCCGAAAAATAGTGATGGTTGGGATTCGTATAATGTCAAAGGCCTTAGTGTCACAAACTCATATGTGAACAACGGAGACGACTGCTTTAGCCCCAAGCCAAACACAACTGATATATTTGTTCAAAATCTTTATTGCAATGGTAGCCATGGTATCTCTATGGGTAGTATCGGTCAGTATCCCGGAGTCAAGGATATCATTGAGAACGTTTGGATCGAGAATGTGACTCTTCTCAATGGCCAGGTAAGTTATTTTTTTTAGCCAATTGAATGTCAAGGATGCTAATTGTACAAAAGAATGGTGCTAGGCTAAAAGCCTGGGCCGGTCCAAATGTTGGATATGGATATATTAACAACGTCACATACAAAGACGTAATAATCGAAAATACCGACTGGCCACTACTGCTTGACCAATGTTACTTCAATATAAACGCAGTATGTAATTCTCCGTCTCTTACCAATTTTCACTAATAAAGCATCGATAAAATAACTAACAACATAAAATACTCCAGTCAACTTGTGCCGCATATCCATCCCACACCAACTTTACCAACATCAAATTTATCAATGTATCGGGTACAAGTAGCGGAGCAAACGGTCGAAAGGTTGCCAAGTTAATTTGTTCGCCGGAATCTGTGTGTCAGGATATTAAGATTGAGGATTTGGATGTTACATCGCCTAAAGGTGATCCTCCGATTGTGATCTGTGATTATATTCAGGGTGATTTAGGCGTTACTTGTTACGCTTCTAATAGTACAGAGGCTTTGGGTGCTGCGTAGGGGTGAATTAGTTTATAAGTGGTAGAAAGGTATGATTGAGGCTTTTCAGGTTTGCGGGAAAGGAGGAGTGATGTGGCTATAATGTCTTTTCTACTGCAATTCAAATGTTTACTATTTATTATTATGCTCTGGTGAGTTAAATAGGTTGCAGTTATGCTTCTAAGCGAGCTGTGCCGTCAAATTCATGACTTCGAACCGAAGTTTGCTGAGTTACCTGAAAAGTGAGTTACTTTGCCGATATCCATGAATTCAGGAACGAATTTTTGAATCACACGGTCCACGAACTGGTTGGCAGAACTGAATTTCGAGTCAGTCAAAAGCTTAGTTTCCTGAACTCTTAAAAACGAATTGGCCAAAATATTCGACAACAGATCTTAGAAAAAGGCCTAACTTAATCACAAGATGAAGTATCCACAAACTCTTGGTATCTTTTGTATGACTAAAACAACTTGCTATCTATGAACTAACTAGGTATCACTGACAATATATACAAAAGCCGCCAACTCCTCATTATCCAAGAAACTTAGAGTCTTCCCTGGATCTTGATCTCCAGCATCCGGAAGGGCACATACAAAATTCCACTAAGGACAAAAGCAAACTCAAAACCAAGATCCCCGGTCTTCGACGCAATAGGTCCTGTATACCAGACCTCTGACATACTCGGCACAACTAGACCAAACGAACAAATCCCGGCTCCGAGAGCCGCAATTCCAGAAGGCAATTTCGAGCCTACGTTCCATATGGCATGATCATAGGTCGAGTAATCTTGCTTGCGGAAGTAGATGAACTCGATGATCATAATACCGACGTAGGAAGCAGACCAATACGAAATGATACCAAGAAAGTTCTCCAGGGAGTTGAAGAAGGAAACAGCTGCTCGCATAGAGACGGGAATGAGGATTGCGGTTGTGATAATGGAGAAGACGGAGCGAGGTACTTTAAGAAGCCATGGGAAGAACATTTGGATGTTCAGCGAAATGCTGTACATGCTGATAGAGATGTTTCCAACCACGGATAGAGCGAGAAGTACGACGACGAACTTTCCGAATCCACCGGCTGGGGTAAGCATTTCGGCTAGTACACCACCCACCGAGTTCGTCGTGTATGCGTCATTCCATGCTGGTACATTGGGAACGGCGCCTCCGATAGCTGCACCGAGAACAAGTAAGAGAATTGACGGGATAGACATTCCTAGGTACACATAGGTGAACGTCTTCCATCTGTGAAGTTGTCAATTTGGCGTTCTTAGAAGAAATCAGTAGACTTTATTTACCTTGGAGCTTCAGGGGTGATGTAAACTGAAAAGTCGGAAACAGTCCCCCCAAACGGAATCATGAATCCAGCAATTAAACAACCGTAAGTGAGAATGGTTGAAGCTTCAGGAGCCTCAGTCTCAGCCTGCAACTTAAGCTTTGAACCTCCGCAACCAACCGCAATAGTAATGGCTACTAAAACGGGAATCCAACTCCATCTTTCGTAAAGATGAAGGACTTTGTAGCCAGCGAAGGACAAAGCTAGTGAGATAATTAGGGTTATAGCGATTCCGACATTCCAGCTAAGCCCGTTGTTGCTGACTGCTGCTAGACATTGGCCTCCTACAATGGCGGCGACGACCGAAAATCCTGTTACACTTGCTGCGTTAAGTAGAATGATAACTGTGACGGCATAGAGTCTAATTCATGTATTAGCAGCTCAATCTCATCTCGAACACCATTCTCGTCTAATACTTTATCTCTTCGCTAAGACAAAAAGACATGCTAGATAGAATTCAGGTAAGAGGATAAAAGATGATGCTAGCTTACCCGAATGCATATCTCGCCTGGATCATCTGTCTGAGTCCAGTCTTGGGTCCCAAAGTTCCCATATAAGCTGGGGGTATTGTGCACAACAGGGTAAAGAATATGATGACCAATGAAGCATCTCGAAGACTCAGCCCATAGCTAAGTGTTCCAACCATGCCAGTAACAAGACTAAAAGAACCATCAAGTTAGCTAAGAGCGAATTTCTAAGGCCCCGAAAACGCCAATGCGACCATTCACTTACGGTAAGAGACATAGCAACGCAGTGAACCAGACAGTGAAGAGATTTATAATACGCGTATCTGTCCGTTCAGCTACAGGAATAGGAGCAATTGATCCCTCTTCAACACCCCAATTCAGCACTCTAAACCACAATGGTTTCTGCTCATGCTTCTCAGCAATAACACTGTCGCCCTCGCCAGCTCGATCCAATGAGGCAGAGCCAGCATTCTTTTCGACATCGTGAGCATTGACAGACTTCTCTGTAGGCGAAGAGGCAGGCTGTAAAGGCTCCATATTGGCTTAAATTGCAGCCGAAATAAATATATGAACAGGAGAGGGAAAGTAAAGATCGATTTCCTCTGCTTCGGCTACGAAACGTGAAGTTGTTATGTAGTGCTCCAGTGACTCTCGTAAAAGATTACTGCAGTACAGTACCAACGCTAGACAAAAAAAAAGGAGATACAGGCAAGGTGTGCTAGGGAGAGCCTGCTAGCCCATCAAACATCATTTGCCGTCATACAAACTTGCACAGATACGGAGCTTGGCACTTGCTGCTCTATTGTTGCCGGCCGAGAAGTGTCAAGGGCCTTCTGCAGCAGCTTCCAGCCAAACAATAACCTAGACAAGCCAACCTCGCAGCACCACAGGTTCGCAACAGGAACGACAAGATTTTACTTTACTGTACCAGTCTTATCGGAATTTACGCTGTACAACCCTCCTCCCCCAGCCAGCTCCACGCGTTACTTAGGAGGAGGGGAGGGGGGTGGGTTCGGCCTCCCGGTGAACCCTGTGGACGTGGATTATTGTAGGGTGGTCTCCGTTCTTTAGCGGAGATGGACGCCTATTTAAGCTCACTAACAAGCACCCGCCACACCATGCCCACGGCACTCCCTGGTTGCCTGCCGACCCAATAGCACAGAGAGATACGCCACTAACATAAGAACGATGAACGATGTAAATACTGTACCTTCCATTACATTATTCCATACATCTATCTCAGAGAAGGAATTCAGACTTTCTGGCTTACCGACCAATAAGAAATGACTGGCATTAATCATCCTGAGTTTGCACGATACCAAGAATCCGGGTATGCGAATGTGATGGGATGGGGATCACGACCAGCGCTTCTTCTGATTGATGTCTGCAAGGCGTATTGGACGGAAGGGTCACCTCTTGACCTGAGAGCGAATCCAGCAGCGGCAGCAGCTCCTGATTCGATGCGGAGCCTACTGGCAATTGCGCGAGAAAGCGGAGTTCCAATTATCTGGACACAGGGCCATTACACCTCTCCAACCATGGCTGATGCTGGTTTGTTTTTCTTAAAGGCAAAGATGCTTGATATATCGCTCGAGGGAGACAAGAGAGGACTTAATGGATGGTTAGACGGTTTGGAACCGGAAGCCAAGGAGCCTCTCATCAAGAAGCAATTTCCAAGCGCTTTCTTTGGAACTACGCTGGCTTCTCAACTACATGTTCTTAATGTTGATACTCTGGTTATCTGCGGCGTTAGCACTAGTGGATGTGTACGTGCTTCAACACTAGATGCAATGTGCAATGGATTTCGTCCTATGGTGAGTTCCATCTCAACGCTAGGATGGCTCAACCTAGTAAATGGGCTAATTACAAAAAATATATATAGGTAGTTGGAGCTGCTTGTGGAGATCGAACACCTGAAATTCAGAACGCAAACCTCTTCGACCTGAATGCAAAATATGCAGACGTCGTCTCGGAAGATGAAGCAATTAGCAAGCTCAAAGTTGGATGGGTTTGAAGTACACTCGGAATTAAATAATGGAATCTGAACGCGAGTTTCTGACATTTACTATTAGCAATCTATCCATTGGACCGGGGACCTTCGAAAAGTCAAGCATCCAAGATTGAAGTTAGAATGAGAAGCTGAAAGTCCAGAAGTTAAAAGTATTTTTCCATCGTATCATGCATGCATGGAACCCACCGAACCTGGGGTCCGTTATTTGTCCGTCCACAGCGGCAGACATGAAGAGGCACAGGCAAATAAATTATCATCCATGCTCGTCGCCGGAGAGTCCCGAGGAGGTCTGAGAACGACCCCTGATGATTTACAGTACCAATATTGATATTCTCGTGGGTTCAGAAGCGTCGTCGTTTACGTCGTTTACGATTCAGTTGTTTACGAGGTAAATTTACATAACTCATGCATATCATCCATCCTTCACTTTTGTGTTCAAAACCGGCATGTCCACCTCTCAAGCATTTTATGCCTGCCTTTTCTTCGAAATCGTGCCGGAACCCACTTGCCGGACTGATAACAGCGGAGGGGACAATGGTGGGGTTGAAAATCAACAATGGATCTACGAGTCTAAGTTGACATTACCTCTCCAAGAGATTCATTACGGCCAGATAAATTATCAAACAGTTGATTATTTGAAGGAAAGAAAACCTCAAAATGACAATACCTACTCGCCAACTCGGAAAAGATGGCCCTTCGGTCCCAGCAATCGGGTTTGGCTGCATGGGACTCAGTGCATATTACGCACCACCACTTCCTGACGAAGAACGCCTTGCGTTGCTGGATCGAGCACTTGAACTAGGCCAGACTTTCTGGGATACAGCAGATGTCTATTTCGACAATGAGGACTTAATCGGAAATTGGTTCAAAAGAACCGGAAAGCGGAATGAGATCTTCCTAGCAACTAAGTTCGCCAACACACATAACAAAGGGGCAGATGGGTGTTATGAGATCTTTAGCGATGGCCCATATGTCAAGAAGGCGTGTGAGAGTAGTTTGAAGAGGTTGGGTGTAGAGTGTATTGATCTTTACTATTGTCATCGTGTGGATGGGAAGACACCTATTGAGGAGACGGTTAAGGCTATGGCAGAATTAAAGGCGTGAGTTTGCAACTCCGTCTCTCAAAAAAGGCTTGGATAAACACCAAAATAGCTCTACTAACTTGACTTTTCAATCTAGCGAAGGAAAGATAAAATACATAGGCCTCTCAGAAGTAAGCGTCTCAACTCTTCGTCGAGCTCACGCAGTCCATCCCATAACAGCCGTACAAATCGAATACGGTCCCTTCGCCTTAGATATCGAAAAATCCGAAGGTCCTACAGCACTCCTTAAAGTTTGCCGCGAACTTGGCATCGCAATCGTCGCCTATTCTCCCTTCGGTCGAGGTCTCGCTACAGGACGTTACCGCTCCAAGGACGATTTCGAAGATGGTGATTTCAGGAAAGTCGATGCGCCTAGATATAATTCAGAAAATTTCCCCAAAAATCTGGTTTTAGTGGACCAATTGAAGGGGTTTGCTGAGAAGAAGGGTGTTACCAGTGCACAATTGACACTGGCTTGGCTTTTGAAGCAGGGAGATGATATCATTCCTATCCCGTAAGTTTTATCCATCTCATTAAGTTCTCCACACACAGAGAGGCAACATTCCTAATATAGACGAATTTCCGAACGCTGATTTCTTACTGTAAAGTGGCACCACGAAGATTAAGTATTTAGAGGAGAACTTTGCTGCGTTGCAGGTTGAGTTGACTGATGAAGAGGCTGCTGAGATTCGGAAGGCTATTGAGGCATGCGTTGTTCATGGGACGAGATACCCTGATTTGTAAGTGATAATCTCATCTAGCATGAGGAGCAATTATGGTGGTAGCTTGATGGCTAATAATATTGCATAGCATGTGTGGTGCGTTGTTTGCAGATACACCTCTCTTGAAGTAATCGATAGAACTTAACTTGATATCTCAGTTTATTAGTTGGCAAGGAATAGAAGTTGAGATTATTACATATCTTCTAAGTAATCACCTCTGCAGAGGGCCATATGTGAGATGATTAGATGATTTATCCGTCATTCGGCTCCATCCAGAATCGATAATGACTTATCTAACCCAGACAATTTAAGAGCAGCCACACGATTTAGGGGTACAATGGTCAGAATAAACTCATTTCTTAAGGTTATGCGAAGAGGAATCAACTAAACTGAGTAAAATACCTTCTGCAGAATTTGTTTTATTTTTGTTCGACATGCAGCCAAGAAATACGGACCTACCCTATCACTACTTTGATTCTTTTTCTTCTTCCTCCGTTACTCTACTTTATACAAAAAACAGCTACATGTAACGTGCTACTCATTTTAATACTTAGAAATAGAGACTTAGTACTCACGTTAGCTTACATTGCTAATATTTTACCACAGCCAAGGTCAGTTGCACAGTGCCAATACTTGCCAATAGAATACTGAAAATAAACAAGATGGGTAAACAAGAGGTTGCTAAAAGACACTATGTGGAGAATTGCTAGTTAAGTAAATACTGAAAGTTTTCTTTTCCCTCATAAATATGTTGTGGGGAGATAACAGAGAAAGTGTCGTCGGCGACTGACGGAAAGTGTATTTACTCAAGTAATTAACCAACGAACGATCATTCACCCCCTACCAGCACGTGAAAGCAACCTCCCAACAATCTCATTTTTAGAACAGACTTTATATAGCCTATTATATTACAACCAACTGATTGGTTGAAATACTAACCTTTTATGGCAATATGGAAATGTGGGAGGCTGATATATCCTGTATTTACGGAGGTCCTGCAATAGGCCCGGAAATAAGCAATCACCCCCTCCACCTCCACGCTCCCCATCCTTCCATCCACCCCCCACCAAGAAACTCATACACTACTATATCACACCACAAACACATCAAGGAACATCAAAGAACACCAAATATCCACCTCTTCCCCTCGACACAACCCCAATCCCTCTCCAAGACCGGCCAAGAAGAAACCGAAGTTGATAACGGTAAAATGGCATCAATACCCATCTCCCTAACCAACCCTCCAGCCGTTATAACACCAGCAGAAATCTACTATCATCCATCCTTAAAACCAGAAGAAAATAGCCTGAAGCCAGAGATTAAACTGCGGATAGCTACTGGTGGAGCTGGACAATCGGGTTTGATTGGTGCTTTGGCTAGAGGATTTATTGAGGAGGAAGTGAGGAATGGGGAGGAGGGATTTGCTGTTGCTTGGTTACTTTCGGATACCAGTGCTAGTTTCAACTTTTTGGTATATTAATTTTTTTTGTTTCTGTTTGTGGGTTAGTTGATATAGGTTATTGGGATTATCCGATGGGAGTTTTCTTTTAAAGCAAGGGGTATTTCTTTTTCAGACAGATGCTTGTATTTGTATTTCAGTTCTTGAGTTAAAGTTTGGACTTTTTTCTTCTTCTTCCAGGTCTTGACGGACTTGATTCTGGTTGGGAAGGGGTTGTGTTTAGCATGCTGACATTTTCTTCTTATGAGATTTAAGGGTTCTAGATCTGCTGATCTGAGTATTACCTATCATAAGGTAGCAGAGGGCATTGCGATTAGTCAAGGGATTGCCAATAGGTAAGTCAGTTACAAAATGGTTCCTCTTTTCTCTAGAAATGAATAACTCTTATACACATACTATCAGGTTCGAGTAATCAATAATCAAAAACAAATCGAACAAATAAACTGACTCGGATTTTACTATCTAGGAGGGAGTACGCATGGCGAGATCACTGGTTACTCGTCGGTAAGTACTTATCATATCCTAAAAAGAAAAGGAATCAAATCAAATCAAATCAATCCATCTTCACTCTTCTATCCCCTTTCTCCCCACCACAAACCCCAAAACCCAACCCAACCCCCCCAAAAAACTAACCTTCAAACCCCCAAAGGACCCAAATCCAACCCGGCCTCCCTTCCCCCCCCCCTCATCAACAATCTACGCCCACCTAACCCAACTCTTCATCTCAGCAATCTCATCCTCCAACACGGCCAATCCAATTCGTTTCCTATCACGCTATGACAAATCAGCAGCCAACATAAAAGAATCCTCGCTCTGGTCAGCAATCGGACAGACTCCATGGTCTTATCCATATTCAAGTTGGTATCACCGATACGTGGAATTTCCGTTTGCGGCGTTGAGAGCTGCTAGTCTTCTGGGAGAGTATACTATTACGGACAAGGGGACTTGGTTAGCCGTCGAGGAAGAGATTAGAGAGCGGATGGAGATTTTCGTGAGTCATGTGTTTCCCTTGTCCATTTTTTGTCTTGGACTTTGTTTTTTTTTCTATTTCTGGTTTGGCTGTTTGGAGTTGTGTTTGTGAATGCTCTTCATGGTTTGGCTGCAATCATGAAGTATAAAGCTGATAGGTCTTTTTTTTATGTTGTAGAAAGCTAGTACCGATGATGAAGATGATCCTCTTCTAAATCCAGCGCATATCCTGGTAGGAACCAGAGGCGAGAATCGGGAAATGGCTAATAAATTTGCGGATTGGATGATTAGAGCAGATGGGGGGCAGAAGATCATTGAGGAGTTTGAGATCAATGGTGTTAGATTATACTCTGCTGCTCCGACTAAAGATAATCATGACGTAGTTGTATCTTGAAGTTGCGTTAGAATTGTGGATTAACAATCAAATTTGGTTTACAGAACTAGTAAATGGTTGTAAACTTTGTTATGTGACTACGTCTAGGAGCCTTAAGTAATAGTCACATAAGAATAGTAACTCATAGCTTGGGAAATCCAATTTGTCTTAGTAACTCACTCAAACTTAAGCGACTTAATTTACTCTTATACAATAGTCGTAACATAACTTTGCACTAGATCAAAGTTTGTTTGACTTACTGTCGCAAAAAAAGCGACGTCGCTAATTGCAAGCAATTAATAGTATTTATATAGCAATTCCAACCGGATCACATGTCATTCCCGCAACATTTTACCCTGCAATTTATTCCCAGCTTGATGGTAATGTCCTGAGATTCATCTTAGGTAAAGCTTTTGACTAATCAAAATTCAGAAAGGAGTCCGCAAACTCACGTTTGCCGGTAAATTCATGTTATTCAATTTCTGAACTTCTTCAAAAGTAGTCCTATCAATCTTGGACCACTACTGGTGATCAAATCCATATAACGCCGATGTGAATGCAAGGAAATCTATCCAACAAAGATGCTCGCTATAAAAACATCTCAAGCCCAATTCCCAGCATAGCTTGGCTAAGGCCTTCCAAGACCCAACGGTAACCTGCCAGCAGCCTTCAAGCTAGCATTGACTTCATCGATATGATCCATAAAACCACCTCTCACACTATCCCAAAGAGTAGGGTTACTATCCATCAATACCCCACTCCTCTCCAATGCATATTTCGTAACTGCGCAATGAGTACTGATATGAAACATAAATGCCATACTGCCCTCGCCAGTGCGAATAGGTGTCAGTTCCTGCGTTGAAGCAGTCTTGAATACTTCATAGGTTTCCCCATGAGGCATATAACTACTCTGATAGCTCAGTCCCCCAACTTGAAGATCCTTTGAGGAACCAGCGTATTTTCCGTACACGAGACCCATGACTTCGGTCGCCATATTGCGGTGGTAATATGGGGGACGATATCCATCACTGACCGTCCACTTTGGTGTAAACATCATAACTTCCGTTAGACTGACGCCCGGAATTTTACTCTTCGCCATGAGTACAATGTATACTGTGGGATCACTTTGCTCCTTATCAACAACAGCAGCTGGGATGAATTTCTCAGCGCAGTACTTATATGGAGCATAATTTCCATGCCAGGCCACGACATCAAATGGTGTATGATCTTGTAAGCAGAGATGAAGTTTTCCGGCTAATTTGTATACGATTTCCCATGGTGAAGCATCCATGTCAAAAGATGCCACGGGAATTTCGAAATCACGGGGTAGTGCCATGCCGTTAGACCCAATAGGGCCAAGTTCGGGGAGCTCATAGTGTGAGCCGAAGATCTCTTGAATGTAGCCTCGGACCGGGCCGTCTGGAAGAGTGACTTTGAAGCGGATACCGGCTTGGATCACTGCTATTTCGCCGGGGCGGACCATCATTCTGAATATGCTTATTAGCAAATGATCACTAGCCGAGTTAAAAGGGCCTTACCGTCCCATTTCCGTCTGGATATCTAGTCTTCCCTCCGAAGGCACAATCAACATATCTCCGTCATTACTACAGAATGCCCTATTTGTCATGGACGAATTGGCCGTATACATATGCACCGCAAGTCCTTCCTTTGTCGTTGGATCTCCTGAACCAACCATTGTCTTCAGACCTTGCACGAAGTCTATCGACTTTTCGGATGCAGGGGTGATTGGGAATTGGGCCCATGTCAGGTTGTGGGGGAGGTATTCGACATCGGGATTGTTGATTGTGAAGTTGGCTTCCAGCTGAGAAACAGATATTGTCAATTTTATATCAAAAGTAGTACTTGGACAACACTTACATCAGGAGTTGCGTCCATCTTGGTCACAGCACGATGTGCTGCCGATGGTCTGATTCGATAGTACCAACTATACGAAGCTTAGATCAACAACGCACCAAGATGCGTTGACTTCGTGGAACTTACACATGCTGTATGGACTGGCGAGAAGAGACGAAAGAAGTGCCATTGAGCTGTTCGGGGTACAAATCATATTTGCACTTCTGAGGAGTGTTCCGTGCAAGTGGCAGAGTACCAGGACTTCAGGTCAAATGTGTTGTCAGCAGACTTCGAAGTTGTTTCGCAGAGGACATACGTACATGGCTTCAGTGGCAAAGAGGTTTCCAAAGCCGACTTGGTAGGTGTACGGATCAGTTGCCGTCGGCTGCTGGACAAAGGTAGAGGAACTGGAAGCTCCAAACGTCGTTGGCGCTGAGAGAGTGACCATTGTGCCTCAAATCTCACTTATGTTAGTCTCTTTCCGAAGACTTTACAACAACAACCGTAACAAGAATGACAACAACAAAAACAATTACCACTACTACTAACTACTACTACTACAATAAAATTCCCTCAACAAAAAAAAAAATCCATCGAATGCCATTTCCATACAAATACTTTTTTCCCCGTCGCAACCATTACCTCAGTCGTCCCGCCTTCTGAGGGGAGGAGGGGAGGGTTGGAGGATCGGCCGATCCATCAACCGGCATATTTCCGGTCTTTGCCGGCCGCAATTCCCTAATCTTGGCGATGAAAGGATGGAAATGTGCTCTTAAGGATCTGCCGGCGGCAATCAACAACTGCCGCCAGGTTGATAATCGGATAAAAAAAACCCATTAGACAAATCAAGTTGCTTCGATTGGAGAGGAAGATTTGCAAGGAAGCATACTGTAATGTACACTACGTAAAGAGCGTCAGGCTGGGCAGCCGCATCTTCGAATTATATTTCTAGGTGATACTGTATCTTACATATATCTCACATATCTTATATATCTTAGATATCTTACATAAGATCTGCCCCGAGACCCCCCTCTATCTGAGGTCGTCGTCGTCGACTCCAAACTCCGGCCTTCGCATTCTCAATCAGTCAATTGATTGTCCATCCTGTTGGCAGCCATGTTGTTTGGCCTCTCACTTCTCAATGCCATTGGTTTCGGAGCTGCTCTTGTGTTGCTGTTTAGTTGGCAGTTGTATGTGAGATGCTTCACCGTCAACAACAAGAGTGGTTTCCCCTTGCCTCCGGGTCCCAAAGGCGAACCAATCTTGGGCCATTTACGAGTGATTCCTCACGAGAACCCCGAGTTTTCGTATATAAAATGGGCAAAGGAATTTGGTAAGTGATCTTTTGCAAAAAAAGTAATGCTGCTTGACTGATCATGTGCAGCTTCCGATGTCCTCTATTTCAACGTTCTTGGTCGCCCAGTGGTGGTGCTGAATAGTGTCCAAGCTGCCGTAGATTTGCTTGACAAACGAGGTGCCAATTATGGTGACCGGCCTCGTTTTGTTCAGTTCGAAGTGTAAGTCATCTTCATCGGCCCGCGTTTCAGAATCATATATACATGGTGCATTGGTAAAGTTTCCCCGAAAGGTGATGTAAAAGAAGCTGGACGGTGTAGTTACTCCACTGTCACCAGTAAGAACGGTATTATGGTAGAAGAGCCGTTTCGCAACCTCCAAAAAAAAGAAGAAACAAAAACTTCCCTCAATCACTTAATTGGCCTAAGTATAGGCTGCAAATTTCTGTTTCACAGCCTCGAAACGCACAGAAACTGACAATAAATCATGTAGAATGGGTTGGGGGATGACCCTAACATTTCTTCGCTGGGGCCCCAAATTCAAACTTCACCGCTCCCTAATGCAAACTTCCTTCACGAAATCCAATATAAAACAATACCGACCTCTCCAAGAACGCGAAGCTCGCATCGCCGCACTCGGAATAATAAAGAACCCTGCTGAGTGGGAAATCATTACCCGCAGATTCTCCTCTGCCATTGTGTTGAAGATTGGGTTCGGGGTGACGATTGATAGTGATACTCATCCTTATCTGCAATATGCTGTTGATGCCAATTTTGCTACGACGAATGGAGGCACGCCGGCTAGTACTATGGTGGATTATTTCCCTTTCAGTATACCTCTCCACTCAATCAGGGGAAAAAGGAAGGAAAAAACTAACTTATTTTTGTAGTCCGTCATCTTCCTAATTGGCTAGCACGTTCATCCGCATTGAAGCACGCAAGAGATTCCAAAATCTTCATTCAAAGGATTACCAACATACCCTTTGCAGCCCTCCAAAAAGACATCGAAGACGGAATCGCCGAGCCCTCAATAGCACACACCCTCCTCAACCGCTACAAAGCCAACCTGGAAGCTGGACAGCCTAATCCCTTTGACCTAGACGACATCAAAGGAGCAGCCGGGGCAATCTTCATCGCAGGTGCTAACACAACCTGGACAACAATAATAATCTGCATCCTCAGCCTCCTACTAAACCCTTCTGTCCTTGCAAAAGCACAAGCAGAAATTAACAAAGTAGTTGGAAGTGATCGATTACCCGATTTCGAAGACCGTCCGAACTTGAGATATATTGATTTTATTGTTGAGGAGGTTTTCAGATGGGCTCCGTTGAGTCCTGTTGGTGTTCCTCATCGTACTCTAGAGGATGATGTCTATAATGGAATGTTTATTCCTAAGGGGTCGGTGGTTTATGCCAATGCGAGAGCCATGTGCTATGATGAGACGAGACATAAGAACCCGTCTGTCTTTAACCCTGATCGGTTTGCGCCGAAGGAAGAGGGAGGTGCTGGTGAACCTTTCTCACTCGGTCCCTTTGGTTTCGGCCGAAGGTATGCATTCTAATCTCATTATTTTCCATTACGTCATACTAATGATAAAACTTAGAATTTGTCCTGGTCAACATCTCGCTGATGCGAGCGTTTGGATCATGTTGACTACGATCCTCGCTACCATGAATATCGAGAAGCCAATCGGACCAGATGGAAAGGTTATTGAGCCTAAACTTGAGCTTTCGAATGGTCTTTCAAGGTATGTTGACAAAACTACTGAACTTTATCCTGGAATACGAGTGCTAATCTTAATACAGTCATCCTGAACATTTCGATGTCACATTGTCACCTCGCTCAAAGCAAGCTGAAGAACTACTTTCTCATGCGATATGATTTTTATTCTAGGAGGGAGAGAGAAAGAGATTGAGTAAAAGTAATCGGCGTTCTTTGCTGTTATGAAGCGCTGTAATATGCTTAGGAAGGTTATATCCATGTTTACCAAATGAACGTTTATGAATTTCTGGGGTGGGATATTTCAATTGCGCGGGGATTATCAGGACGAAATTGAAGCTTCGGAAGGATTTACTGGACGACTGTAAAAAAGTTATTCAAACCTGCAACTGCATCCTTATTTCTTCCTATATGTATTAAGTAAGAAAATCTAAAACCTACGAACGAAACTAAGTATGTCGAAGTGGAAAGGAGCCAGGTACATATATCAGCAGCAAGTTACTTACTCGTCTTGGCAACCACCAAGCGAGATATGACGTTATTTCTCTATAGACAAAGTTCTAAACAAGGAATATGGCATCACATCATAAGTTCTATAGTTTTGCATATAGCAAAGCCATTATTATAACTTCAACATGTCAAGACCACACATCAAGCAAAAGCCTTTTCCTCTCCTTCAAAAACTTAAGGGCTTTCTGACCCTCGTTCTCTCCGCCTCCCTTGGCTTTAGTAAGAATAACCTCGAGTTTCGCTTGAACATCTGCAGCCATATATTTTGCATCTCCACATATATAGACATAACCTAGTGGCCATCCAACATCAATAATGCTTCCACCGCAGCACTTAGAGGAAAAGAAACTAACTAACCTTGCTTCTCTAAAATTGCTTTAGTTATAACCTCACTCTGCTGCTCTATCAAGTCCTGCACGTAAACCTTAGGTTGACCAACTTCACGAGAGAATGCGACGTGCATGTGGAATGTGCCATCTAATTCCTTTGCATACTCTTCCCACTCATCTCGGAATAGAAAGTCAGAATCCGCGCGCCTACAGCCGTAGAAAAGGTGGAAGTGACCCCAGTCTTTCAATGCATCCGGTCCTTGGGCTTTCTTTGCACGGCGAGCTAGGAAGACACGTTCTTGGACGAAAGCCCGAAAGGGAGCTATACCCTACTTTGGATTAGCAGTGGTAGATGGAATAAGAATTGATTGCTTACCGTGCCTGGGCCAATCATGATCACGGGAAGTTTGACACTTGTTGGTAGCCGGAATTTGGAGAGTCGGGTGTGGATTGGAATAGCGTAGGATGCCCAAGTCTTGTATTTACCCCGTGGACCATCGAGACGGTAAACTGGAGCCTGAGGGTCTGGATTTGAGTCTGTATTAGCGAGGTTGATGTTGTGTAGATAATTAGTGTGGAGGCCATAGTGTTTGTCTGAGGAAGCTGGCAGTTGAGTTTTGGATACAACTGCTGTGACGTGAATGGAGTTAGGAAACAATCTTGATGATGATGATATCGAGTAATATCTTGGCTGTAATACAGGGACTCTGGAAATGATGCGTTCGAATGGAATGGGCCAAGTTGTATAAGTTGCTAGTTTTGGATTGGCTTCAAGTGAGTCTCCCTGAGATGTCACTCAGTATTTATCCAAAATTTAGTAAGCAGAGCACGGAACCTACAGATGCGAGCACAAGGGCTTGTGCTAATGTCAATCCCTTGTTAGCTACCATAGTATGAAAGAAATCCTTATCTGATCCAAATCTATCAAGCATCATCTTTGCGTTCTCAGTCAGTGCAAACTTTGAGAATGAATGTACAGTCTGACGTGATGCTAGTTGTGAAATATCGATATAATGACGGAAAACAGTCTCATAATTTGTTGGGACGGGAAATGGAACCTTGGCCAGATCCGGATCCAAACTTACAACATCAATAATCTGGCTACGTTTCTTCTCGAGACCAAGTACTCGTAGCAGCCGTTCCACTTCAGCTTCAGGATTCATAGGCCACATGCCAACGTGATCGCCGCTCTGATATTTCAGTCCGGAATCGCTGATATCAAGATCAATGAAGACACAGTTCCGTTCGCCGGATTGAAACAACTCCTTAGTCTCTAAGACTGGAGCTATATAGGGATTCTTTTCATCATGAACTCCACGATTTCTAGTCAACGCTCTTTCAGAAAGTTCGCCTAAATATACTCTCTTCTGTTCAAACTCTGGACCGCACTCCGTCAATTCGAAATCTGCAGTTTCAAGACCAGCTCCTACCTGCCAGCCCATAGTCTTTTCAACGGCTGGCCAGATATTCTCTTTCCAAGAAATGTAATCCTCCTCCAAATCTTTGTCTTCGTCTCCTTCGCCACTCAGCCCAAGCCTTGTAGCCCCGGCTCGCGTGAGAGCATTGTTTATGTCCTTACCAATCTTGCAGAACTGCTCATAAGTGCTGTTTCCGAGCGCAAAAATGGAGTATCTGAGGTTTTCCAGTGAGCTACCACCATTCGATAACTCGAGCTCTTCTGCTTTGAGAAACTCAGTCAGACCTATCGCATTGTCCGTAGGCTCTCCTTCCCCATATGTAGAAACGACGAAGACAACTAGGACGTCGCTTGGGATTCGGTCGAGAACGTTAAAGTCATAACTGCTGACATTAGGATTCATCTAATCTAACATTGAGAGTTCTCTTGTCTCACTTCTCAGGATCACAAACTAAGGAAGATAGCCCGTATCGTGACTTGAATTCTTTGGCCAGTCGGGTCGCATAGGCTGCGCTACAGGACCAAAAGTAAGCTTCATCTCAAAGTGCTATTTCTGGGCCAGCTGCTCACGCGTTTCCAGTTTGTGAACCGTAGAATACAACAATCTTCTTTGACTGGCTGATATCAGCTCTTGAGCATTCTGTAGAGTTAGAAAGACTCACGCTTCTTCTCAACGCAGCAGCAAAATCTCTTTCATCATCCTGTCCTGCACTTGCAGCAACCCTAGTCCTCGAGGCTGGGAGAGGTCTAATTGACTTTGCTGGGAAATAGAGCCAGAGTGCCGCTGCGCTAAGCAAGCCCACCAAGACGATGATAAGATCGTTCTTCGCAAACATGGCCTGCGAATGATGCTCAGACTGGGACGTGCGTTCAATTTGCGCCGGCACCAGCAAAGTCAGGTCAGTTTCTAGCTGTCGAAAAAAAATACTATACCTTTTTCAAGTTTGTTGTTGATGGGTGTGTATGCAAGTTTTGTAGGTAGCCTTGTCCTTGCCTCTGGCCTGCCTAGAAGGCTGTGAATAGCTTCATCCCTGGAGGCCCGGTAAGTATTCCGTTCGAGGCTTGAACCATGGATGCTGCATGATTGTTGGAAAATGGGAATATTGGGACGGTAAAGGGAGAATGGAAACCCGACAGCATGCATCGGGCCCATACTAGTGCCAGTATCAGCCTCGTTCAGGGTTCTCTCTCGCCTCGCGGACTCGCGGACATTGTGGAGCAACAATGTCGCCATGCGGTGAAATGCTGCACAACGAGACAAACACGGTTAGATATCTCAATGCGTCTCAGGGGTGGGGGATCTTTGCGAATGGAATTACCGTTGGCCCTGTATTAGAATGCGCATGGCCATAAAGTAGGATACCTTTCTCCTCGATGCATATTGTTTTTTTTTCGGCCGGCAGGATGTGACAAAACGCTCTGTTTTGTTTTTTTTTTTTTTTTGGTGGTATCGGATACGACGGGAGGACCGAATACGTGTAGTAGAGAGTGGCCTAGGTAGTACTCTATTGGTACTACACGTGACCAGAAGATCTACAACCCGCCAAGCTGGATATGGATTCTGGGGATCCTCAACGACACCTGTCGTCAATGAGCGACAGAGGGGGCTCCGTCGACGGAAGCAGTCCGGCAAACGGACAGGCGGCCCTAGGAAGCTCAATTAAGCTCAAGCGTGCTCCTGTAGCTTGCAAGAGATGTCGTCGTCTGAGAGGGAAATGTGTTCACGACAGTGCAAGACCTCCGTGTGCGGCTTGTCGTCTTGCTGGTCCCGTTGAAGCTGCTGAATGGTAAATATCTCTATCATGTTTACACCCTACATTGGAGAATTGACTAATTCTCGCTGTCAAGTCTTTTTCCAGCACGTGGAGAGAAGGGTCAAGATAGGGACTTCCGTCGAAAGAGAACGAAGAAGTCTGATGCCGTACCTCCAGATGGCTCAGATGTGGGGAAAACATCAGAAACTCGTTCTCCCGAGGCACAGAGATCTTTTAGAACGCCAACTTCAAATATCGGTGGTTCCCCTAGCTCGTCAAGCGGATGGGATCTTCTCCCACCTCATCTAGAGGTGCTTGAAGGTTGCAAAATCTTCACCACATCCTTTTTCCAGTTGGGTTTCATACCAAAAGCCCTCTTCCTAGAGCAACTTGCTGAAGACAGAGAGTCAGTTAATGTCTTTTTGATACTTGGTATTCTTAGCCTCTCCGGTCGATTTACGCCAAGTCTGGTTCGACGATATGGCAGCCAAGCCAAAGTCACTGAATTTTTCTTGAGTCAAGCTGCAAATTTAGTACCGTATGAAATGTATCAGCCCTCGTTGGAGCGTCTCCAAGCATTCTTCCTCTTAGCTATTGCGGAGTGGGGTAATGAAGATAAAAATCGGTCTTGCATTCACATGGCCATTGCAATAAAAATGGCAGGGCTTCTTTGTTTGCACAAAGAGGAGACATACAACCTTCCTGAAAATGCGACGTCTGATGAAGTGGTGAACTCAGAGAGGGCGAGGCGGACCTTTTGGATGTTGGAAAGTCAGGATAATCTTCACTCCGGACATAATACTCCAGCATCGTTCTCTCTAGGAGATATCACAACTTTGCTTCCCTGCGAAGAAAGCGACTTCGCTTTTGGACTTGTTCCTCGAGAAAGAGCTGCCCTGCCAGGAACGCGAGCCGCAATGGCTAATCCTGCTTTGACAGCAGTGCCTTCACGATCGCTTTTCGCTAGCCTAATTCAGACTCATAACTTATGGGGACAGGTAGCAAGGCGCGCTTGCCGCAATGATTCTGGTGTGGCTGGAGCTGATCGTGAGCCCTGGGATAGTACAAGTGAATATGTGCGTCTTACAGTCGCATTACAGCAATGGGGCGAGCAGTTACCCAAGAGACATCAGTGGTCTGTGTGGAACTTACGAGGCTACAAAGCTGAGGCACTAGATTTGGCATACCTTTCCGTGGTAATGCCTCTGCGTATGAGCAATATCGTTGTCAGAAGAGTGCATTTAGAAGCGTCAGTATCTAATCCTATCCTTGTTATATATGTTATGCTGATACCAGAACAGGATTATGGCATCAATGCTAGGTGCTTCCGGAGA
The DNA here is from genome assembly GCA_022190145.1 of Pezicula rhizophila. Taxonomy (NCBI): domain Eukaryota; kingdom Fungi; phylum Ascomycota; class Leotiomycetes; order Helotiales; family Dermateaceae; genus Pezicula; species Pezicula rhizophila. Next base: position 38,055 of record JAJONI010000091.1, read on the forward strand.
TAGCAACTCTCCACAAGCCAAGTTCTGGGAAAACATGTCGTACGAATTGTTCTCGAATGTTCTCGGATTATATGAACAAATTGACGCCTTCTTCTCCCATCGCTCAAGCGACGAAGGATTTCCTGCTATGATTGTCTTTTGTGTATATATTTGTGGATCTTTGGCTTGTCACTTATGGAAGTGGCCACAAATTTGCCCTTACTATGCAAATGAAGCAGAGGGTGTACTCCACCGTTCACTAGAGATTCTAGAAACTCTTCAATATGCTTGGCCATTAGCGATGCGTGTGAGTATCTAACGACTTATGTTTTCCCCTTATCTAACACGTTATAGTGGGCACGGTCACTGAGAACCGTAGCGACTCCATCAATGGCCACCGGTGCCCCGCCGCTTAATACTGTGGCCTCACAAGAGCAATTTTTCAGCCTTGCTGTAAGTCGGCCCTCATTTCAATCCCCCAAGAAACCTAAACTAATAACTTCAGGATGGCGTGACCCAACGGCCCAGCGCTAGGGCAATGCAGGGTCTTCCTCGCATGGGAGGCATCTCCCAAGGAGGATCACTACCACAGGGCCCTGAGACCAGTGCCGGCAACCTCGAAATGCTGAGTAACCTGGCCGTACGAATAGACCAGCGAGCAGATGAACAGCAACAGCATGTAATGAATACAAATAGATACCAGCACCAGGAACAGCATCAGCAATGTGAAGAAGAGGATGCGAATGCTAGTATGAACATGAACATGAATATGGGGATGGGCATCCTTCCCATGGATGATTTTGAGGCTGAGCTCACGGCATTCTTGCAAGGTGAGGTTCACCTTGGAATTTTAAATGATTAGGATTACGACATTGGCGTTTTGGTTAGACAGCTTCTTTTACAAGACCCTGGCCTCGGTACAAGGAGTTTGGTATACCGGGCTAAAGTCCCATTTTTTACTCATAAGAAATACATGTATGGCTAATATGCTTATGTAAAACACGTTAAACTCTCACCAAACTTTAGCCAATTATGGAGGGACACAAAACAAGGCGTATTGTGTATGCAGCCGCATCTAATTGAGAGTTCACAATCTCTTCTCATTCCGGCGATAAGCGACGAGACATTCTTCAAGGCGCTTACGCAGCCTCACTGCCAGCGCTGCTGGTCTGATCGGGCTTGCTGGCCAAATTTTAGAAAGATGTCTCTTTCTTAAGAATTTCATAAATGACCCTAAAGATATTCGACTCTTCCAGTTGCGCCTGGAGACGATAACAGCATGGACAACAGACTTTCAACCAATCATTATCGAATATGAGCAGGATGGAATGATAGTGCAACCTACTTGCATTGCCGTACTTGATGAGTGTGCAAATGCACTTAGTGCATTGAAGGGAATCAGAAGGACGTCAATGTGTGCAGCAAAGCTGGTCCGAATCTGTGGCAGAAGCTTAGGATAGCTGGGGGCAAGAATGACACGGAGAAGCAGTCGAAGCGCTTGGACAGAGCCAGCAGCTAACTAAGAGTCGTTCAAAGCAAAATTATTACGTGAATAATACTTAAGATCTAAGAACTATGCATGACCTGGGTATCCTTCGCATAGAACTGGACAGACTACGTTGATGAATGCGAGGGACTCTGGCTAATGTTTTCATAGTACAGCACTGTACAGCTAAGACAAAACACAAAACACCACGAACATGACCCTTCAGCGGGTAGTACAACAAGTACAACAAGGGAACGATGCTACGACATTTTCAGATCGACTACTAGATCTTATCTCAAAATGCTTTAAAACATCGACGGTCAAATGGAAGAGGTTTGATCTTCTTCTCACAAGACAGAATTTCTGATGTCTGCAGTTTCAGAGTCACTGCCTATCTTTTGCAAAAATTTGGGCTCGGAATGAAAGTCATGGTGCGCAGCGCATTACAAGAGCATTTGCAAGTGTTTAGACCTAGCGCTACACGTGTGAGTTCTAAAGACGATGATGAGAAGAGAACTGGTATCACTTCAGAGAGAGCCAGCCTCTTATCATCTTCTGCTAGGCACATGATAAATTCCCCACGCCGCACTAAAACACAAATATACAATAGTTACTAGAGGAACTTACTATTCAACCTAGAGATAATTATTACAGTTGAAGTAGATCAACAGGACGCTGAAACCAATAAACAAGTCGTTTCCAGCCATCATCATCTCACGATATACCGGATTATCTGGGAGCTGCCGTTCATCAAGAAAATCATTGAATTGGATCACACGGAAACCTTGGGCCATATTCTACTGGCTTTAATCTAGAATTTTTGCACAACCCGCATGCATCCACAAGGAAGCCATCAGCACAGGGCGTTTATAGACTACGACGTCCAGGAATCAGAATTTGTTCGAACAGGGACTTGCCTCGCCTTTCGATCAGGACCAGTATATAAGACCACTCTTGGACAAAATTTTTGAGCGCTGTTTTAATGACAGAGACTTCGACGTCGATGAAGACTCGATAATTGACTGCTTCAGATTCCTAATCAAATGCCTAGGTAATCGTGGCCTAAGGTTGCAGCCATGAACAATGGAACATGCACTAATTAATATCTTGGAACAGTAGAATGGCTGAGACTAAAAAGTTTTGGCGAGGTTACGATGCGGCCAGCTATTCAGCATAGTGAAAATAAGCCATTGGATGCCATTGGAATTGCAGGGTTTCTAGGTGTTGAAGGTAATGATCCTGTTTATGAGCTCATTACCACACAAGCACAAGAGATTTGACCATTCGACTGGAACGACTTAGATGCACTCTCAACCCTCCCCTCGACCTTCCTCCTTCAACTTTTTCAATCATCCAACTCCCCTCCGCTGCCCGACCTACTCCCGTGATGCACTGTCGTCCTAGGCGAAGCAACAGGAGCTACCGATTATAGTACGATTTCTCGATAGCTAGTGAAGCTGCAGAGAAATTTTTTTTGTACGACTAGCCTGATAGTCAGGCTAGTTAGGATTGGCTATTGAATATACTGGCAAATATAGCATAGGAACAACCCCTGAGCTTTCTGTTCTCTGATTCCGAGTTCTTGGCAATTCTGTCTAGAATCCGATCGTATATCGCGTATAAGTTAGGCAGAAAAGAAGCCTTTTCTATCGCTTCGTAAAGACCCTTTCAGGCTCACTTTTCTTAATGATTGACATCTGATGAGTTACCTAGCGTGATCTGGAGCAGTTAAAAGACCATATCAGTGGCGAATTTATACGGGAACACTATGTAAAAGACGAATAGGGTAGTGAGTGGTTAATACTCATGAACCTTGTGCAGCTTCTAGCTTTTCTCCTATTCCTGATTTTAGCACAGCCCATTTCAAACTGAGAGACAAGGCCAACTATTTCTTAATATAGTGCTGTATATCACTATCGCCAATTGAACTGGAAATCTCAATATAGATAGATAATTGAGGCTTCTATTGCGTCAAGACTATTATTTTTGATGTTTTCCAAAATTTGGCTTGTAAACACTACTTAGATTTTGGTCTTGCAATCGAAGCTCCATGAATGGAGCCATTACAGGACTTGCCGCCCACAACATAATCAATTTGATTGGGTGGCGTCGAAGTAAGATCGCGGTCCATCAAATCTCGACTCAGGTCTCATTGACCGCCGGAGCCGAAACCATCAACTGCAGGACTTTCTCGTGCTTCCATATTCATAACACTACATCCATCTAGTCTATCTCCTCGGCGATTTACACATCCGATAGCGCCTAGAATCAATTTCGGCCGAGCATGCCTTGCTCTCTTAAGAGGCGACATTTGAAACATATGTAACACTCTTCTGGCTTACGCTGACTCGGGTCTAGGATAACAATCAGAACAGCACACTCCCTTTCCCTCGCTATTGTTCCTCCTCTCATAACAAGGAATGGGAATGTAACGTCGAAGCGATGGATGGCCATATTCGGAAGTTGCGGAAGAGAGGAGGAGTAACCCTAGCTCTCAACTATGAAGGAGGAGGCCTGAGCAAATGAAACGGTGTCATAAGGCGCGACGACGTTGAGAGCCCATTCTAAGAACTTCCCTAAGAAGAGCTATGCTTGAAAAATCCTCGCGCTGCAAGATTCCTTTCCCCTTCCTTGACGTAAGGAGATGTGGTGAGAAAATAGGTCAAGATGGGGAAACCAACGGAGTATTCCGTTGCGGAGAAGTTGGTGAGCAGTGGGGAGGAATACAGATGAATACTGCGTCTTTCTTATCTGCCGAAACTTGGACGAAGGCGACGTCGCCTAGCGATATCAATATGCAGCAGTTCACTTCATTTCCTCTACCTTCTAAATGACCTACGAACTTCCTTGATCATGATACAGCGACTAATATAGATAATAATGTTCCGAGATCCTTGCAAAAGAACGGTGAGAGATCCATGAAAACAGTAGACTTCTGTAGGAGGACTGCTGTCCTATCCTGGAATGGACTCGGCGCCTAGCAGTAGTAGCTTTGCAATCTCGCATTCAGACGGTATTTCAAGGTCTCAAGCGGCAAGACGCAAGAACGAATTACACAATCTGCGGAGAAGGGCGGATGAAGGGTATTGCTAGGCTGTACGGTCATCGGTGAACAACCGCCACTTGTATACGAAGTCTATAAGCATACGATATTGAAGTTCATACAAGGAGCTCGCCATTGTTGCTGATAATTTGACGATATACCGTTTCCTTTGCAATATAGGCAATATGATCTCACGATTCTTATATTGTTACAAGGTGCTATGATATTAGAAACCCTATAATGTATTAATAAAACAGAATAGAATATAAGGGTGCCCATATTGCTAGTATATTGTCATATTGGTTTACAGATATTAGTAATATCATATACTGGGCCTATAATTGGCCAGAACCACCTACGGAAGTACAGGACCTAGGTTTTGTCTCACCGCTTTTTAAAGGTGGATGTCACTGTAGCATACCACGCGCTTAAGCCACATTTTGCGTAGCAAAAACCGAAGCGGTGAGATAAAACTAGGTCCTGTGCCTCCGTACAATATAGCGCGAAATAGTTGTTCTATTCCCTAAATCATAAACTCAAAGTTAGGCTCTTCTTATGTATACTTGTAAGGTAGCAGACATTATAGGGGATAAGATAGTTAAGATAGAGTTAGCATTGCTTAGAATTATGTAACAGTATTGTTTATATTGCTAATATGGCAATATTATTGCTAGCAATATGATATAGAAGTTCTTGTATCGCAAAGGAAACGATATTCGAAGTCTGATATTGTTTTATTTATATTATTAGCAACACTCGAGCTCGGTTGTTCGATCTTAGTCTCTCAATGCTCGTACTCGTTCTCGGCCTTCAGCGAACCTTGTCCCGTGGATATGTCGAGAAGTATGCTGCAGCAAAGCATCGATGCCCAAGTCTGAAGCCTCGTTGATTGAGTCAAGGCTGAGACGACTCAGGCTCAGGGATAACCCAGTACTTTCGTCCCCTTCTTCGCGGTGCTAGAACGAAACAGTCACGTATGCTGTGTCTAGGTCTGGTGTACAAACGTAATTGAGATTCCGCTGAAGCGAGAGTGGAAATAGTATTAGTGTCACACGTGCAGGTATCACTAGGAGGACTAATTCGTCCACGCTTTTGGTGAATTTGATACCACTTCCCTGAATTAAAAGGAGAGTCAATTAAAGGTAGAACAACAAGTGAATTCCAGAACCCTCGAGTAACCATGTTGGTGGCGCTGAAGTTGAGCTTGGATGCAAGCGCTCTTTTATCCTGACGTCTAATGCAAGCTGTGTCTAGGAACCTGGTGGATCTTTATTTTTCCACTTACTCTGTACCAATGTCAACGTCAGTTTAAGCATCACTACGACGTGTTTACGCTCAGGTGTCCCAGAGTAAACAACCATAAGAACAAGAAAAGATTCTTTAGATTCCATGAACAGAGTCGCAATGATAATTATTCCGACTTCATCATCCTCCCAACCTAGAATCGATGGGCAGGACACAGAAGCCTTCTGGATCATACCTCTACCCTAAACATTTTTTTAAGGTAACTCGCTGGCCTCTTAATAACTTAGGTACTAACTTTACTCACTTTACTCTAACACAACCACACTTTACTCCCTACTAAAGCTTGTCATTTCAACTGTGGTAATAAGAAGTAGGAAGATGCAGCAGAAAGAATTTGCATGTTATACTTTATGTTGTTGAA
>JAJONI010000092.1:0-44124 GCA_022190145.1 Pezicula rhizophila
TAGCAACTTGACTACTTCTTCACATAAAAGTTCTTCTACAGAAGACAGGAAGAAAGAAGTAGACAAAGAAGAGATACCTCTCTAAAATAAACTGTAAGTGACAGAAACAACTCCACATCACATTTCAAGTGTATTTTCATACCGTTTAATAACTAAAAAAAGTTCCGCATAGGACAATTACATAAGGTGCTTTGGTTTGGCTTGTAAATCTAATTACCTACTAGTCACCCTTTGCAGGCTTCAACAGAACATTTCATTTTCGCTGTATAATCAATCGACGCTTGGTACCCCACTATTTGAAGATATATCTTGATAAATTCCTTATTCCGCCTAAGGTGCTATAGCCCTTAGGATACGACGAATTTATAGCGAATACATAGCGAACGTCTGGAGGGCTCGCCACTAGCCAATTTTTGATTTGCTGTCAATGTGGTTTTGAGGGCTGGATTTTAAATACCAAACAGAAAATAGCAAAACAGCAAGATGGCGAGGTGCTTAAGGGGTGTGGAAAGAACCATCACATACCTAAGGTGGTTAGGGTACTTCTGTAAGAAAGGGACTATTTAAGCGAGGCCTCACCTCAGCATTGCTACAAAAGCGCAACTAGAATACGGAGTAAAGATCTAAAAAAGGAAACCTGTAGGATAAAAAATATTCTAGAACATAGAACGGCCAGTGTTTTTGTCTGTCATCTTTTCCATTCCGTGATAAGAGCACTAGGTGGGTGGAGAAGGGAGGGGAAAATAAGATGGAATAGATGTGGTATACGTATACGGAATTGACAGTCCTCAGGTCCTTTTACTATTTCCTCGGACCAGAAGTTGGTACACCTACATGGATTTGGAAGTGTGGTTGCTGGTATGAAACCAATATCTGAGACTTTAGAACACCAGCACACTACTGTTTGAAGATTTAGACCTAAGAATATATTCCTATCTTGATCGTAGTGTCGACAATAGCGACTTCGATCATTAAGATTTCGGTGAGTACTTTGAAGACTAAGATTGATGGAACACAGTCTATAAGTTCGAATAGTTGTTGTCAACCTTGCTATTGTTGCCAAGCAAGGTTTTAACAGACTGTTAGATATAGAAGTGGCATAAGGCTAGAAATAAGCTCTAGTATTGCGGAGGTATTTTAGGCTTTGTATTTGCTGAAAGATAAGAGAATCGCCATTCATCTATTGTAAATTATGTACGGGTTCTACGAGTATCATAAAGCTGTCTGGCCCAAAGAACACCAACAGCCCTCAGATGTGTGATAGACTAGCAAACTGTCTGCTTTATTGATTCATTACTCTAACGATCAGTGTTATATGGACTTCTTACGAAGAGTTGGTGAGCTTATCTACTTACCTTACTAACTAATTACATTCATCAAATACTTATTTGTTCACATTGTTTTGCTAGAACTCCGTAATCCGCATGGTTTACGAGTCAATGAGGCCTTAGAAGCCGTAGTATTTTCCTACCCACAGAGGCTCTTAGGTAGCCGAAACTGGACCCCAAAAATATAGCCATAACCGGTGCCCTTTTTAGATCCCGTTTTTATTCACTAGATAAAGTGTATGCCAAAATAGGGGTTATCCAACGAAAAATGTTCCTTTAGTTTCCTTCTCCCACTAGTATTGTGTGAAGCGTTCACGGCTCGTGCACGTCTTTTAGTGAACGATATGGACTTGAGAACAGCTGGTAGGCCCTTTCCGTACCGTAACTCAGAAAACGGTTCCATAAACTTATTCTAAGTCTACTTTTAGCCCTCAATAATTACCAAAAAGCAAAATATTCCCATTTCAAGATTCTTAAGATGTTTGGTCCGAACTCCGTTTCCTTGCGTTGTAGCTATAGCCAACTTGACTGACCGACTAACGACGGCAGTTACAACGGAATTTCTTAGCCCTAAGGCTAAGAGACACGAGAAGAGATCTTTCTGAACTTCGAAAACTTGATCGATTTTCTATAAATTCACCTCGCATAGTATTCTGTCGCAGCATAATATTGAAGACGGTTCAACTTGCCAACAACGATAACGGCAACGGTAACGAAAGAGACCCCCAATCTCGACCTTTCGATAGCGTACTAGAGCTTACGCTTGCGCTTCTACACTCTTCGCACGAAGCTAAGTCATAGGACTTATGAACATTCAGTTCATTTGCTTTCGTGGATTTCGACTCTGGAGACAACGACAACGACAACGACAACGGCCGGTAGCCAAGAACAAGACAAGTCGAATCACAGCGCTAGTTTCGAAGAAGGGACTCGTCAACTTCAACTGTAAGTACTCGTTTTACTTCACTCTGATCTGGGCGTCGCGCATATACGGTCAAGGCTGGTAATAATCACAACGCAAAGTAAAGCGGCGAAGTGCAACACAAACTCATGAATAACAACTGCTAAGAATTAGTAGAAGAACTCTCAATCTACAAAAGCCAGAAGCCAAAAGCCATAATCGTACGTTCTCCCTTTTCCCTCTTGAACGAAAGTTGCAACTCACGAAATCGCATAGATGGCTTCCAACGGAAGTGGGCCTAGCCTACCATCTTTCGAGACCTTCATGGAGACTGCGAGCAACGGCGAAATGGATCGAAAAGGACAACAGATGGAGATACCAGAGCGGCAAGTAAAACCTTCATTCATCTTTGTCTCAGACTGAAAAGGGAAACCCACTGATAATTTCACCAGAGGTAAAGGTATCCATCTCATGCACCCAAATCGCTGTGCAGGTCCTTTCATGAATCAAGCACCATACATCAATGCGAACGGAGAAGAGACCAAGGAATTACAGCCTAACCAAGAGGTTGGCATCAACAGATCTGGTCCAGTTCCGCGTCCGACAATACTAGGGCTCGAGGCCGTTAACGCTGTTGTCGCTCAAGGCATGAGAGATTATATCCCAAATGGAGAAGTGCACGGCGCTGCTCGATATGGAAGAATACCCGGTATTGGATCTTTGTATGATGCTGTGGATCGTGGTATGAGGGATAGGGAGCTTGAAGAAGAAAGACGACGTCAAGAGCAATGGCTCTTCGAACGGGATGTTGCAGAACGTCTTGCCGAAGAGCAATGGCGCCGCGATGAGCGACAGCGCTTCGAGGAGCAACAACATATCCAGCAGGAACAGAGTGCTCGACAAGAACAATATGCTCGACAAGAACAAGTTGCTCGGCAAGGGTTTGAAGATCAACAACAGTAAGCGGCTACGTCCTGTTTCCCATTTACATTAGTAGCGGCGACATGCTCTGGCGGACGGGTAAGCACACAGAGAGCAAATGGAAAGACTACTTCAAATCCAATCAAATCCCTGACTGACACAAGCTTCCTTCTATCCCTTTGTCGCTCTCTGTGTGCCTCTTGTTATGTCTACTAACGGGAGCTGATCTTGCTCAAACCACCTGATGACAGTCATCTCTTGTCTCTTCTCATTTCCTCTTTTGCCTTATCATTAGTTAAAAGGAGTAAACTTACTAAAGGAAACAGCAGTACTCCCGACGCCGAGTTTACGAACGATGATACTTACGACAAAGCCTGGGAACGGCGTTGCAATGATTATCCGGAGGATTGGCCCAACTCTTGGTCTAAAAATGGCATTCGATGCAAGAATGAGACTGTGGTTCCCGTTAAACAGTATTGGGAGAACCAGGGCCCACTGCTTTTGCAGGGTATTGATACTGCTGCAGTTCTTGCACGACAACAGAAGAATACGCAGGGATTGTACTTTCCGGTCCAGTCTGAAAGTGTTATCCGGCAGAGTGGTCATACTACGATTCCTGTTCCGCAACCGCACACCCAAGGAATTTTTTTTCCATCGCAGCGTCAAGGGGGTTTTCAGCCTATTAATCATAATACCGCTCTTACTCAACAATGGGCAAACAACCAGAGACTCCTTCCAGCTCCATTGAGAGGGGTCTCCCAGGCCACTGATTATGTGGCATTTCCTACGCAAGAACAGACGAACCAACAAGGACTGTATTTTCTGGCGCAGTCTCAACTGCCATTCCAGCGTAATAATCGGATTGTGGATCCTACTCAACAATGGGCGAACAATCAGGGACTTCCTTTTCGGACTCGGTCACAAGGAGCCTTCCAAGCCGGCAATCATTCGACGTTTCTTGCTCAGCAACAAGCAAACAACCAGCGGCTCCCTTATTCAGCACAGTCTCAATTGCCGTTCCATCACAATACTCAAATTGCCGGTCCTGTTCGTACATGGGAGAATAACCAGGGCGTCCCTCTCCCAGCTCAGTCACAAGCGGCCACTAATTATACCGCATTTCTTGATCAGCAATGGGCGAATAACCAGAGACTCCTTCCATCACATCCTCAGGGGGGTTTCCAACCCACTGGTTCTATCACGGCTGCTGCTCAACAATGGGGGAACAACCAAAGATACGGCTTTTCACCACAGTCTCAAAGCGCTATCCAGTACTACAATACTGCAAATCTTCAGACCGTAGACCATCTAATTCTATCCCCAATAAAGAGGGAAGATTTTTGGGGACAAGAGTATCAATCCCAAAATCTCGACAACAGTATGTATTCATATAGTACTGATGATGAAAGCTGCTCTTCTTCGGAGGGCGTTGGTTCTGCGTATCCGATCCGTAACAAGTCCAGTTCAGTGTGCCCTGCTATTAGCCGAAAGAAAGGTTTGGATGCATTTCAACGTCCAAGATTTGAAGGTTGTGATGAAAGTCCTTTCTGGGATTGAGGGCCTTGAAGCAAAAGTTATGAAGGGGTATGTTGAAAATTATGTCGTGCTATGTTTGGTGTTTGAGATGGCACACCTCCTTGAATGCCGAGCTGGAGATTTCGAGTTCTCTGGTTTTGTATGGATATGGATATACCAATTTGGCATTAGCGTTATTATTTGCATCAGCAATGGCGGAAGCGGGATTGTGAGTTCGTTTCTCCTCTGTAGTTTGGTGAACTGCGCGGTTGATGAAGAAGATGTTGGTGCGTAGCCCTTACAATGTAGGGAATCACATTATGCCAACGACTGTCGCTCGTCCAAGAGCTTATCAGGGATTATCCTTTCAAGCTCGCTGTACCTACGTGGCATTGAAAATCTTGACTCATCGATAAATGTCCGTAGATAGCTCGACAACAATGCGAAGTCAAGACTCTTTATCTTGTGATGTTTGTGTTGGTAGAAGTGCTGCAGTGGGATTATTGTCGTAGTGAAGCCAATGAACCTTCATTTGTAGGTCAATGCTCAAGCTCACCTCGTGCACAGACTTAAGTACCCGTAAACATATTCCTAAACTATTTTCAAACTTTGATCCTAGATGGTACCTCCTAAGTCGGATCTCGGTAAACTTTACCGAGACCTATTTCAGGCTTTTAAGGGATGAGTGAAGGTAGCTAGCCAGCTGGTGGAGTATCTAATTACCTTAGAGTACTTTCTAAAGCCTACTTCGTGGGCTGTCATACGAAGGAGGGGGATAAAGCTACGAGGGTTTCTTATGCCCCTGCCTTAGTGTGCAATGTGAAGCTGCATGCATGCATACCTTAGTGAGTTGGCGACTTGACGGCGCTTGTGTATTGTAGTGGCATCGACAATGGATTGATTGTCTTTAGTTGCAAGTTGTAGTAAGTGGTATAGTTGTTAAGATAGATAGGTACGAAACGACACATCACCAACTGCCAACCATCAATAAAACCTAGTAGTGAGCGAGCATCACAAGGACAAAAAATACCCACAACGTATTTAACTTTGCGGCTCCATACCTACTCCAAAAACAGAAGCGTGACTTGTCAGAAGTCCACGACTCCAAAAGCCCAAGAAGGTGGGAGAGTGGAGTGGATTCCGGAGAGGAAAATCAAAAAGGGGGGGTGGGGGGAGGTTGGATTGTAAAAGTCCTGATATGGGGAAATATTGGCTCTTGTTAAGTAGTGAAAGTGGAGTGCGGATACGCTCTAGGCCGGCCGGCTCATCCAAGTCAAATTTTTTTTCTTTCTGGTCATCCGGGCAGCTTTGGGTTTGACGGAAGGAAATTGAACACGTCGCAAGTACGAAGAGCGATGCGTAAGTAGTAGAAGACCAGGCCTCAAAAAAAAAAAAGCACAAGAGTTGTTCCGTTGAGGCTTTTATGGCTGCGAAAACGATTCGGAAGAAATAGAGATATATCAACAACACGCGTTGAGTGAAAGAGAATTGCATTGCGCGCCCGGCGAAGGGTATTACCGGCCCTCGGTTCTGGACGCACTGATACTTCTGCGGGGCGGCAAGTTGGTGCACGAATACAGTAGTAACTTTATTATTGAGTACCTCGGTATCACTCACTCACTGTATTGGCACTTCACAAAGGCCATTCACTAAAATGACATTGACCTTTGAGGGCGCAACCAACGGGCATTAAGACAGACAATAAATAGTCAAAACTCCTAACCTTAACCTTGTCCAATGCCCTATTCTCTTAATCAAACTCTCTCTCAGCCATCACCACGTGGTCCATTGGCATTAGTAGATGTGTGCACGTATAAAATTGTCGAAGGTTTGAGTGGGATGGCAAAACGAAATTCCATCAATTGAATCGGAGATCACCTTGGTTCATTCGAATCTCAGCCCCTGGCCTGGGCCGGGAAACAAAGTCTAGGAGCCCAAGGAGCCCAAGTCAGGGCCTAAAATATAACATCGGGGAAGACTACCGAGATCCGTACTTGTCTCTGGTGCAGACGGTCAAAGTCTGCTGGGCTCACTTTTCCCCACCGTGCCCACCTGGATGCACCTGGAGCTGCGAACCTCATGCCAAAATCCTTGTGTGGTACAGGGCCAGAAAAGGCACCTGGAGCACGGTTCATGTCACATGCCCCGTAGAAGAAAGTCTTGTCTTTCTCAGTTGAGTCGAGTTTGGAAGGTGACGCGGGAGGGCTAGACTTTCCCCTCTAGCTCCTGGCACTTTTTTTTGGCTGGCTTTGCATTGCTTTCTTCCTGCTGAGAGAGCGAAGAGCGCCAACGCCCCCTCTTCTTGATGCGACTACGATCTTCAAAATGTTGTCATCTCCTCTCTCTGACACAGCCCTCTCCTCAGAGTACTTCTTCCCTCCAACTCCTTTCAATCTCCTTCTCAACACTAACCACCAACTCCTCCTCTTTCCTGCCCAATCACACCTTGCCCCAAGCACTCGCCACCCCCTCTACTAAGAACTCAACCCAAGCCTCCTTATCCTTAGCCTTACTGCCGGTGCTACCAAGAGTTACTAGAGCTACGAGACCGATTGCGAGAGCCCAAACTCAACCTAGACCTACCGTCTCCCAGGTGATCAACACTAGAGCAAGTCGTTTATATCATCACTACTGGTGCAAGCGATTGTCTACGGTGGATGCTATAGCGAACAACTATATCTACCTGCATCGGCTCCTGTCGACCACAATGCCTCCCACTCACAGTTATTCCGGCATCTCAACGCCCACCGTCGCACACATGGAAACCCCAATTCCTCACATCGACGACCTGACGACCAAGTTGTCGGATCCAGCACCAACGCATTCACACGTTGAGAGCGTCACTCCTCCTATAGTCGAGGCGCATCTTCCTTCCGGCATAGTTGAGACAGAGGGAGAGAAGAAAGAACATTGGTTCATTGGCAGTATAGATCAGGGCACAACTTCTTCACGATTCTTGATCTTCAATGGCGAAGGGACGCCAGTCGCAAGCCATCAGATTGAGTTCGAAAACATGTATCCTGACTCAGGGTAAGCTCCAGCTATATTTACTTGCAGTTCTATCTTCAATTGCTAATAACCTCTACAGATGGCATGAACACGATCCTGCAGAATTAATATCCTCAGTCGAGCAATGCATGGAGCAAGCCACAGCCAAATTCCTCGACCTCGGTCACAAGATATCCGACATCAAAGCCATCGGCATCACAAATCAACGCGAAACAACAATCTGCTGGGACACAAACACTGGTGAACCATTGTACAATGCTATCGTTTGGCCCGACACACGGACGAAGTCACTGGTGCGAGACCTCAAGGCCCGCAAAGGCGCAGACGAGCTCCAGCAATTATGTGGTCTTCCGCTCTCCACATACCCTTCTAGCGTCAAGCTACTCTGGCTTTACGAAAATGTTGAGGCCATTCGCAATGCCTATGACGAGCGGCGCCTCTCTTTTGGCACAGTCGATACCTGGCTCATTTACAAGCTGAACGGCGGAAAGGATGCCAACATACACGTTACCGACACCACCAACGCGTCACGAACAATGTTCATGAATATCCACACTTGCCAATATGACGACAAACTCCTTGACTTTTTCCAGCTCGATCGCAAAAACGTCACTCTTCCCAAAATTGTGCCTTCTTCAGACAAAGAAGCATTCGGTAAGATTGCGAGTGGGGCGCTGAAAGGGATCCGCATTACCGGATGTCTGGGTGATCAGTCAAGCGCGTTAGTGGGCCAGTGTGGATTTTCTCCAGGGCATGCTAAGAATACTTATGGGACTGGCTGCTTCCTATTGTATAACGTAGGAGAGAAACCTGTTATTTCCAAATATGGACTTCTTGCCACAGTCGCATATGATTTTGGCGGATCGCGCAAGCCAGTTTACGCCCTCGAAGGCAGTATTGCTGTCGCAGGATCCGGTGTCAAGTTCTTAATGAACAACTTGGGATTCATCAAGCACTCCAGCAAAATCACTGAGTTGGCTGAGAGTGTCCCTGATAACGGCGGTGTTGTTTTCGTAACTGCCTTCAGCGGGCTGTTTGCGCCATACTGGATCGATGATGCAAAGGGAACAATCTGTAAGTTGCATCTCGGCCCTACTACCCATTGACCCCCACACTGACATCAGAACCCCAGTCGGCATCACCCAACACACGCAACGTGGGCATATTGCACGCGCAACCCTGGAAGCAACTTGCTTCCAAACAAAAGCCATTCTCAATGCCATGGAAAAGGACTCTGGACATAAGCTCGAGGGACTCGCTGTTGACGGAGGCATGTCGAACTCTGACATCACCATGCAAACACAAGCCGACATTCTCGGCATTCCCATTGATCGTCCTGTCATGCGTGAAACCACCGCTCTTGGTGCTGCTATTGCTGCTGGCTTTGCAGTTGATATCTGGAAGGAATTTGACGAATTGAAGTCAATCAACGCCGACGATCGAACCGTCTTTACCCCTGGTAAGGATGAGAAGCGTTTTGCATCTATGTTTGCGAAGTGGGAGCAAGCTGTTGAGATGAGCAAGGGATGGGTACTGGATTCGGAACAGCATTAGAATATAGCTCCCTGAATTGGTTGAGCTCGGAGGCATAGACTTTTGGGAAAAGGAGTGACTGGCAAGGAGAAAATCTTATGGGATACGGAGTATAAAGGCGGTTATGAACTGGGACGCCCGGGTGATGATTTTTGGAGAGGTTAGACATTTAGTCTTTTTCATGATACCATTGAAGAGCCCAGCCCTGAAACTTGTAGATATATTAGCCCTATTATACTTTAGCCTTAATGGATCATTCTTTCAAATGAAATAATTTTTCAAACTTGAATGATAATGATTGAATTGAGTGGTTAAGATGGGAGATATACTAATTACATCCCGTCGCTTCTTAATGACGTTGATTTTGCTAAAGCGAAAATAAATAAGCGACGAAACAAGCAACATCTAAAAAAAAAATCCTCGGGGGCATCCAGGTGGCTAAAATATTTCATTACTCGTATCCCAGATCCTTGCAAAAGCCAGGAACGTCATTCCGGGCACGGGAGGACTAATGTACGAGGCTAGAAGGGGCCCAAGTTGCTCAGCCCTTTTTCTTCTCGTTTCTGTCACGATTCATGTCGCGCACAACACTAGTGGGAAAGTGAACCATGAAGATGTGACTAGTAGGGGGTACGGGAGGACGGGAGTACGGGATGTACGGGATGTTCGAAGTTCGGTATACCTACTTGCTTTGGAGTTGGAGGGGGGGAGGGGGGATACTGGGCATTGGAGCTCGGAGCCCTGGAGCTTAGAGTGCGTGGGATATCCCAGATTTATAAGTATTTACCACGTGGTATGTGCATTAAACAGGTACGTTTACCTTTCGTATAGCACAATTTATTTTATGTTAGGTTTAGGGGTTTTTTGAGGAGTTTGAGGAGGGGGCAAGATGTTGTGGAGATGGGAGATAGAGTATTGTTGGGAGGTAGTAAGTAAGTGGGTTTGGGTTTGGGTTTGGAGTTAAGAGGAGGTGGAGGTGGGAAATGGAGTAAGTATGTTTCCATGTTTTCTTAGCCGTAGTTCCGTTCATGTTTATGTTTATGTTTATGTTTGGTACCGTACATACGCCTCTAAATAAGGATTTAGACCTAGGTTGATATGTAGAGTGATATGATATGACTTATATATAGAAGATCTACCCCATATTAACTATTAGCCTAGCTGATTCCTCTGCTAAGTACCTTGCTTCTAGATACTGAATCTACAATAACCTTCAACCAATATTAAATCCCTTTATACCGCTCCCCCTACCCTACCAACCGACTAACCTACACTTCCCACACTTTCTATTATACCGTAGCCTTCTACTTTCTTTCTCCTGCATATCGCTTTTCTAAACCTTTAACTATATTTGTGGTAAATACGTTGCTTGTAAAGGATAAATGACAAGTAGTTACTTATGTTTACTAAGTCTGTAGCAGTCTTGCAGGCGAACTGTTTATAAACTACCTTATTCCTGCGGAAGTGCTATGCACAAAACCGACAAAACGCATATTCAAATGCTTTGGTGAGACTAAGGCATGGATTAAGCCACTTGTATACTCAGCGATAGAATGGGAACATGGTAAAATGGGTATCGAGTTTTAAAATTTTCGCGTCCTATCTAATCTGATCGCTCGCTCAAAAATATACATGCCCCTGCCCCAAGGGCCTCTGGAGTAGCTTGGTAAGATACGTAGGGAAAGGCAATTGCCACCTCCAACCACTGATCTCCTACTTAATTAGCTTTCTCCATAACAAAGTGTGGTTTGCTTTCCCGGACGTAGCTCCGGCGCCAAGCTAAAGCCAAAGCCCAATGCAACGCCAAGTGCGAGTTATTCAACTGTCATCGTATGAAATCCTTCCCCTGCCGTGAAATTGAGCAGCCTCTCAAATATAAAGCTTTTCGCCTCGATGCGCCATTATTCCATGCATTGTAATTTTCCTGCTTCACGCTCATAATCAAATTTGTCCTGTTTATTTGGGATTCGAGTCATCAAGCACAGCATAAGCTTGCTGTAAAGCCCTTTTCTCTCTGCCATCATCCTCCAGAACAGTGATCCAATCCCGCAACTGGACCCCTCTGCCTTTTTCATGATCCTCTCGCCATGTACCTAGTCGTCTCGCACCCTCAGTAGTCAACTTCTCTGGTTCTCGTGAAAATGATCCGCCTGGTGTGCCGGGTAGACCTTGGGTCATAATCTTCGTAGGTGTACTGGCACCGCTTCCTGAACCTCCTCCCGTCATCCAACTGTACTTCTTCTTCTTTCCAAACAGTCCTCCTCCACCTCCACCGCCTAAGAACTTGGAACTTGTTGCATTAGCACTCTCGTGATTGGCAGCTTCATTGATCTTGGCTTCTTGTTTTTTCTTCTGCTCTTTCTTGGTGGGTGCTTTGAGGTCAGGGTCAGGAGCTACAGAGCCTGGTGTTGCTGGAACGACAGAGCCAGAGCGCGGGGTCCCATCTGGATTTGTTCGGGCTAAGCGTTTACGCAGCCGTGCCTCTTCAAAGTCGCGTTCTTTTGCGGCAGAGTTACGCAAGGCCATGACTACTTCGTTACTAAATTTGACGGAGCCATCTGCTGCCTTGGTGCCGTTAGACGTAGGAGCTGCACCGATGTTTACTGAAGAGGGTGAACCTTTGATCACATTAGCTTAGCTAAGTTAAGAAATCAAGGTGCCATACGCTTAAGTGGGTTAGCGAGTGGGCTCACAGCACTTTCCCATCCATTGCGTGGAGCATCATCTGGCACTACATTTGTAGCATTGTTCTGGGCAGCCACATCTGCCCACTCGGCTGCAACAATCCCATGTGAGTCACTCTGTCGTCCTTTGGCAAGCCGAGTTGCCTCTTCTAACAGCCCGCGCAAACGGAATTTGGTTGCAATCGATAAGAGAGCAAGTTGGTCAACCAGAGGCGATTCAGCCGGAATAAATACTCCCTTTGTAGCCGTCATAGCGCCATCGGGTCCAGTAACTGTCTGCACGTTGACACTGGAATGAGGAAACTGCTCTGGAAGCTTCATGGTGCCCATACTTTTATCCTTATCGAGATTTAAGACGAGTCCATTTTCATGAGCAAGCTTGTACATCCTCTGATGCATTACGCTTGGGTTAACAAAAGGGTTCTTCATCTCATTCTGCCTCGATGATGCAAGATTATGAGCTGCTGCGTGCCATGCCTTATCAGCTGCCTCTTGTTCAAACTGCTTCTGGTCCTTGTTGCCAGTTGATTCCGCATTGTTTGCAGGGCCAGCGCCGTAGAAAGTGGCCGCACTTCCAGGTGGGAATTGTGTGAAGCTGTGACCGGTAGATATCGAACCTGATTGTGAGCCTGAAAGCTGTGAGTTGAAAGATGTGTTGTACATCTGAAAAGTATATTGCTCTTCTTCCCGCAGATCGATACCAGTTCCATGGAACACATCTGTTGCATCTCCCTCATCCTTCTTCTCTACAGGCTTTGAAGGCGGACCCATAGTTCCGGCAGCACCTTGAGGCTGCATTGCGTAGTTGTTCCAATTTTGGGGGGGTTGTTGACCCATTTGACCATTAACAGCGTAGCTTTGCTGGTTTTGAAGGGTTTGCTGCTGGTGTGGATGAGCTAGTTGCCCTGGCTGATTTGGAAAATTGCTTAGCGGACTTGATTGAGGAGGTTGGTGAAGTTGAGTTTGAGGATGGCTAAGATTTGGTGTTGTGCTTCCATTCCCATACGCGGTATTAGTCGTTGTGTTTCCATTGCTGGCGTATGGCGTGTTATAGACGTTTGGGAGGCCAACGTGTGCAAAGTGAGGGGATGCGCCAGCAGATGGCGATGCCCCTGGGCTCATGGCGTATGGGGACTGAACATAGGGAGAGCTTGGTTGCGACGTTGGATTCGGAGATAGTCGTTGTCGTTTATTGGGAGGGAGCGCGAACTGCGAGGGAGTCGGCGGAGAGGTCGCAGCCTGTTGAGGAGAAAATGGACGTTGAGGGGCCACCTGATAAGGCTGCTGCTGTGGTTGCGCCATGATGGTGATGGGTTTGAAAAGGGTCCGGAAGGAAAAGGTGTTGAGCGTATAGAGGCGATCCTTCCTCACGAAGCAGGCGCAACGCCCGCCTTTCTCCACGAAGCTCGACCCATACGCGATTCTAAATGTCTAAATGCTTCCTGAGAGAATGCGCCGATTGAATGTCCGTCGTATGCGATTTGCAGGTCGATCCCGATTCCTACCAAATGTGCCTGTGGATGATGTTCTGATCACAATCCACTTCCGCTCCTGAGATATTGACTTTCGCGCTAAAAAAATACTAGTCACGTGAAGCAAGCGCGTTCAGAATTCAACTCTTTGAGCCTCATTCATCTAACATCGTCTTAGACTCGCGCTCGCGCCAAAACATATCAACAACAAGCAACAGACAACGAAAGCTTTTGTCCCAGTCATTCGTTACTCATCAGTCTTACTCTTCACAATTGACCTGATACTCTTCGAGACTAACGCAATAGTGTTCCCCCCCGTTATACTAATGCATTAAGGCTTCCAGCCTTGATCGCGCCAACAGGCGACCTGCCTTACACTTCGCACGCAAAGAAAGAACGAGAAAGAACATTAACATCGATATGGCTTCGAAGCGCAAAGCGGCAGCAATGGCGCCTGCTGTTGAGGAGCTGGTAGATCCAGCCGACGAGCTGATGTTTTTGTGTCTTGGAGGCGGTAACGAGGTCGGCAGATCGTGCCACATCCTACAGTACAAGGGCAAGACCGTCATGGTGAGTGATGTTGTCCCATTTTTGTTGGTGAATAATCCACTGACCCATTCTCTAGCTCGACGCTGGTATGCATCCTGGATACGAAGGTCTTGCAGCACTACCCTTCTACGATGACTTCGACTTGAGTACTGTCGATGTACTTCTGATCAGCCAGTAAGCGCCTCTCATACTGTCACTTTGGTCGATGGATGGAGATATTGGTCCTGTTTCAATTCCTTTTGGTATTCCTTGGTGCGGTTTGTGCACGCTTGAGCGTTCGCTAGCGTCTTTCCTTCTACATATCATGTATACGAGAATCAATACAATTCAGTTACCACGCACCAGATGCATGTCTTGATTCCGTGAAGTAGTTTTGCATTTAGGACCCACTACGATGTATATAGAATCCGGCTTCTCAATTGCTGAACTGGCCGAGGAAAAGCTAGGCAGAACAAAGCTGACTTTACCAAGTTTCCATCTAGATCATGCCGCCTCCCTGCCATATGTTCTTGCAAAGACGAACTTCAAGGGGCGTGTGTTTATGACACATCCAACAAAGGCCATTTACAAATGGCTCATCCAAGACAGTGTCCGAGTTGGAGGAGCTACTTCCACGGATTCCACATCGCAGCCTGTATATACAGAAGCCGACCATTTGTCGACATTCCCTCAGATCGAAGCTATCGATTACCACACTACACATACAATTTCTTCCATCCGCATTACGCCATACCCAGCGGGTCATGTTTTGGGTGCTGCTATGTTTCTCATCGAAATTGCTGGACTCAAAATATTCTTCACAGGTGATTATTCTAGGGAGGATGACCGACATTTGGTGTCAGCTGAAGTACCCAAGGGCGTTAAGATTGATGTCCTCATAACTGAGTCAACATACGGAATAGCATCACATGTCCCTCGTTTAGAAAGAGAGCAGGCATTAATGAAATCCATAACTGGTATACTAAACCGTGGAGGACGGGTGCTGATGCCTGTCTTTGCTCTAGGACGAGCACAAGAACTTCTCCTAATCCTGGATGAATACTGGGGCCGTCATGCAGAATTCCAGAAGATACCAATCTATTATGCTAGCAACTTAGCCCGCAAATGTATGCTAGTCTACCAGACATACGTAGGAGCTATGAACGACAACATCAAGCGACTTTTCCGGGAGCGAATGGCAGAAGCAGAAGCCTCATCTGATACTGCTGGTAAAGGGGGTCCGTGGGATTTCAAATATATTCGATCACTGAAGAACTTGGATCGTTTTGATGATGTTGGCGGATGCGTTATGCTAGCAAGTCCCGGTATGATGCAGAATGGAGTTAGTAGAGAATTACTTGAGCGCTGGGCACCGAGTGACAAGAACGGTGTCATAATCACTGGTTATAGTGTGGAAGGAACTATGGCGAAGCAGATTATGCAGGAGCCTGACCAAATACAAGCTGTTATGACTAGGAACGCGGGGGGTGCCAGAAGAGGCCCTGGAGGTGGAGAAGAGAGAGTGTTGATCCCCAGACGATGTAGCATTCAAGAATATTCATTTGCTGCTCATGTCGACGGGGTAGAAAACAGAGAGTTTATCGAGGAGGTTGCAGCTCCTGTAGTGGTAAGTCATATTCCGTTACAAACTTCATAGCAATACTAACAATGTATAGATTCTTGTGCACGGAGAGCAGCATAACATGATGCGCTTAAAATCCAAACTTCTATCTTTGAATGCAGATAAAACTTTGAAAGTCAAGGTCTTCAGTCCGCGAAACTGCGAAGAGCTGCGAATCCCGTTTAAAGCCGACAAGACAGCTAAAGTGGTTGGTAAACTTGCCTCAATGCCAAAACCATCGGACGAGTACCAGGCACAGCTCCTCACAGGTGTTCTGGTACAGAATGATTTCAAAATGTCCCTCATGGCACCGGAAGACCTAAGGGAGTACGCTGGTTTAACAACGACTACTATCACATGCAAGCAGCGTATGACCCTCAGTGCAGCAGGCATCGATCTGATAAAATGGGCTCTGGAAGGTACTTTCGGGAGTATTGAAGAGTTACCTGAGAGTGCTAGCAAGAATATGAAGAATGGCGATGTACACATGAATGGTAGCTCTGAAGAGGCAGACGAGGAGGTCTCTAGCGACACGACCGCTTATCTCGTCATGGGCTGCGTTACAGTACGCTACAGCAATAGAGGAGAGGTGGAGCTAGAATGGGAAGGCAATATGCTCAATGATGGTATCGCCGATGCTATTATGGCAGTGTTATTCTCGGTGGAAAGCAGTCCTGCTGCCGTGAAACGTACGTCCTATATCTTCGCTTATGCAAATCAAGGCTAATGAATAACTACAGAATCGTCAAGCAAGCATTCCCACTCGCACTCCCATGATAAAGTAGCGCTCCCAACCCGCAACCTCCACGCCAACCTCTCGCCAACAGAGCGTCTAGAAAGGCTCTTCATGTTCCTTGAAGCCCAATTTGGTGCTGACAACCTAACCCCGATCGACATACCAAAACTCTCTCCCTCTAACTCCCAATCTTCCCTCAAAGATGAGGAAGATGATGAAGAAACAGGAAATGAGGAAGAGGAGATAAAGCAGGAGATTGAACGCCTACATAAGGCCGGTATTCCCGTGCCAGGCGTCGAGGTTAAGGTAGATAAGATGGTTGCCAAGGTTTGGTTAGAAGATTTAGAGGTTGAGTGTGCGAACCGCGTTTTCGGTGATAGAGTGCGGGCGGTAGTTGAGAGGGCTGTGGAGGTGACAGCACCTCTATGGGGGTAGGCTTCTTACTTAGATCATGCGCCGGTTTTGCTCGAACATTTTGCGGGACCGGGGAATGGGAGGTTGTATCATAAATTCGTTGTAGTTGATGGGGGAAGTAGATTCTCATCATCTGGCGTCCTCATGGTAGTTTCTGGGAAATTGGATTATACAACAGGTAGCAATCAGACCACCAATACTAACGAGAATCGAAATATAAAAATCTACTATGAATTTTATGAATATTTTTAAGGTCTGTTGAAATCCTGTGCTCCAAAAGGTACAGTGCATCGCTATATGCCCGTGTTAGAAGTGAAAGAAATCAGTAGGATCTTAAAGTGCTCAGCGAATGAATGTGAGATAGGAGAATAGGTGCTCCCTGAAGGTGATTTTGTTCAAGTTTCAATAACTGAAGTCTAAGTGGCCTAGGGCTACTTCTCTTCCAGGCCCATCGAGCATCCATGAGCCTAGGTAAATTTGCCTTCACCCTCCCTCAACTTCAACTCAAACTTCATTACACTGTTGCTGTTCAAAACAGTGCCACTTCAAATATCCCCATTTTGCAGAAGGCCGCTATTGAAGTGTCTCTCCCTCTGGCCTGGGCAAGAACACGCTTGATGGTAACCAGAGCATTGAGGATCATCGCAACGTCATCTTCGAGTTTGGCAAGCATTCTCAGACTGATTGCAAAAAGTTCAGTCTCCCTTACTATTTTTATATGCTCTCACTGACCTCGAGTTCTAGCACGGACGAGTATATCTGCTTTCTGATAACCCTCTCGATAATGTCATTGCTGGGCCAGAATACTAATAGCGCGTCCCAGCTCATAAATGTTCAGATTTCTGCGTCGGAGAATCATACCATAAAGCGAGATCTTAGCTTCAAAAGGAGCTCCATTCTTTTGACATACAAATCAACAGAGCATATTCTTTCTCATGTCAAGCAATCATCTGCATTGAATCATGATGGCGTCCGAAGCAAGCAAAGTGTCCATTGCTGGTGACTCGAAAAAGCGAAAGCGTTATCTAACCTGGAGCAGGTAAAAAGTCCACTCATATTGCTATACCAGATCAGTGCTAACTAAAATTCAGAAACTTGGGGAATGATATGGTTCCCATCATTGTTGGTCCTACTAAGGAGCCGTTCTCCATACATAAAGATCTCCTGTGCTTAAAGGTGGATTACTTCGATAAGATGTTGAATGGGAGAGTTCAAAGAGGCGACAGACAAGACTGTGAACTTCCCCTAGGACAATGTTGAGGCTTTTCGGCTATTTGTCTCGTGGGTTTACACAGATGATATCAATTTCAAGGATCAACGAACCATTGGCTACCCTCATTTAGCAGAAATTTTCCACTTTACGGAGAAGTATGTCATTCCGAGTCTCCAAGATCACATCATGGTACACGCTGTTAGAAGATCTAATTTTGGACCGAATATGACTGCTATAGGCCTGGGTTACGAGCTTACTTCAAAGGGTTTGAAACACCGACTTTTGATGGCAAGATACTACGCTTTTGCCATCGTTAACAATGAAGACGACGAGTCTGGAAATTTGGGAACCAGCGCCATACACGACCTTGCAAGAAAATATGATGACTTACATGGTGATGCACTCTCAGTCATGAGAAATCTCAATCGCAATTACCGTGGCTTATCTCAACCAGATGAATATCCTCCCTGCGACTACCACCATCATGCCGGCGGGGAGCCATGTCCATACGGCAAAAAATTGTCATAGATTTGCTGCCTGTATTATCTGATAGGCCGTTGCCCAGAATTAGTGGACGGTAGAAAATTGGGATATAGAGTGTCCAGAAGCAGAAGAACTGCTGGTACATTGAGGGGTCATCATGAGAATTGGTTGCACAAATACTTCAGTCTTTGCTCCTCTCACTGCAGTGGACTCGGTAGTGGAGAGCCGCTTTGGGGGTTCGGCACAATACTTTGTGCTCGGTAGAAAAGACACAGCGTTGCATGGATCACATAGCAGAGAGGCATACAACATATCAGGCTCCTGAAGATTACACTTGGTAAGAAATGAGACTCTCCGACAGTATATTAAACTTGAACAAGAACGTGAATCTTTCTCATAAGAGCTTGAAAGTCTTTGAAAAGTGGTATGCGGGACCTGATATACTCTCCATAAACATTGCATATTCTCTAGATCGAAGGATTCAACAGATAACATAGCTACTCAGTATGAGCATTATGCTTAAAATTACTGAATGCAAGACTACGTATGATTCAGAAGGCAACATCTTCCGCCATGGATCATTAGATTCAGACCATGCAACGGAATATCAACCTGATTGCTCAAGCAATCTAGGACATAAATAATCTCGCAATTCACCTGTGTGAGTTGTAGATTGCAGAATGGGTGCCCATGGGTTAATGCCAAGTACCCAACGGGTACCTACGAGCTGATCTGAAGACCTATAGGTTACCCTATGGGTCAGGGTATCCATTCCGCAGTCTAGTAAGTTGAGATAGATTGGCTTCAACTTCTCAGCAGTAGATTCTCTTCGTATGCGAAAGAAGTGACTGATTTGAGGTAAAGGCCACAACTTCATGACACATTACAACCACCTAAAACACGTACCAAAGATCAATCAAAATCGGTAGCAAGAGTACAATAGTTATACTAAGAAAGTGTATAATTGTAGAAGGGCTAGAGGGCAAATAGCGAAGTATTAAATTTTACCTAGTTATTTAGCTGGGGGGGTATTGGGTGGGTGTTGTGGCCTCAAATCTGCCAATTATTTCGGATACAGAGAGAGAGCAGGTGGTTGTTATCACATCATATGCAAGGATATGTCCGAAACCATATTGGATTACGATTTCTGTAGATTTCGTAAGTTGTTGCAAGATGATTCTTCTCATATGTCATAGGAATGTCTTGGACGTCAGACGGCCAGTCCCTGACCATCGGCTATTGGCTTCACTACTTGTACTACCGGGCAAAACCGTAACTATTTTTGCAAGAAGCGGTCTGGCCCTGTTTCCTTCCGTCCTTCTTTCCTTCATATGATAACTCCGCATTTCCCCAGATATTCTTCAGACCTTTTGAAGTCCAATTCTCAATTGATCTCTTTCTGCTCCAATATTGTTCGACAAATCCTTTTTTTTTCTCCTGCGAAGGTGAAAAATGAATTGTCCTTCACGAACTGATGAGCCTGAGGGTACCGGCAAAAATCAGCAGCCGAATGCTCTGTCTGCAGATCTCACCACCAGACAAGATTTGAACGGCATTGCGAACGCGAGACTGCTGCTCAGGGATGTTAATAAGGGAATTGAAGATGGTGAAGATGATAGGCGTGGTGAGGAAGGGGCTCAGGGTCAAGAACAGCATGTAAACGTCTCACAGGGGGTGGGCAAATCTGAGCATCAGCATCACGTGTCGCAGTCAATGACGAATTTGGACGTCGACGATGGTGCTCAGAATGGGCCTAGTGGTGGCGGAGGAGGAACCGGGCCTCAATTCCCGATGGGGCGGTTCATGAAACTAAAGGATGTTATTACAACCTATGGGAAGTTCGTTGGTCCTGGATTTATGGTGTGTTTTTTCTCTCCCCATGTTAATCCATCACGTGCCGGAAATATATATATATATACTTACTACTGGTGCTTTGGGAAGATTTCAGTGGCATATATCGATCCAGGAAACTATTCGACTGATGTTACCGCCGGTGCAACTTACAGATTCAAGCTGCTATTCATTGTGTTGATGTCGAATCTCTTTGCTATATTCTTACAAAGTCTGTGCATCAAGCTAGGTAGTGTTAGTGGGCTCAATCTTGCGGAAGCTTGTAAAGAGTTTCTACCAAGATGGCTCAACATTGCTCTTTACATTCTGGCTGAAGCTGCTATAATTGCTACTGATATTGCCGAGGCACGTTTCTCCTAACCCCACAAGATACCATGTTGACATTGAAATAGGTTATTGGAACTGCAATTGCCATCAACCTCTTAATACCCAAAATACCCTTGGTAGCGGGTTGTGCTTTATCAATCACTGATGTTTTTTTGATCCTTATCTTCTACCCCTCCGATGGGAAAATGAAGAGGCTGCGGCCATTCGAGTGGTTTGTGATGGCCTTGGTGCTGGGAGTAGTGATATGTTTCTGCATTCAACTCTCTCTAATTGAGAACACCTCTGTAGGCGAGGTCTTTCGTGGATACGTTCCGTCGTCGGCAATTGTTCAATCTGAAGGGTGAGCTATTTTATTCTTTGCTTTTACAGAATGAAATTGCTAATGTGTTGCAACAGACTTTACCAAGCTTGCGGTATACTCGGTGCCACCGTCATGCCTCACAGTCTCTATCTAGGCAGCGGTATTGTCCAGCCCCGTTTAAAAGACTACGATATCAAAGCCGGACTCCACATCCCCTCAATCCCCTCCTCATCTTCTCATAAAGAACTTTACCACCCCTCTCTACCAGCGATAAATCATTGCCTCAAATATTCCATAGTCGAGCTTGCAATATCTCTCTTCACATTCGCCCTTTTTGTCAACAGCGCAATTCTCATTGTAGCTGGCGCCTCACTTTCAAACACTAGCTCCGCTGCAGATGCCGATCTCTTCGGTATCCATGCCCTTCTTTCATCGAGCCTGGCCCCTATAGCCGGCACAGTCTTCGCTCTGGCTCTTCTACTTTCCGGTATCAGTGCAGGAATTGTGTGCACGATTGCAGGCCAGATGGTATCAGAAGGAGCGCTAAATTGGACCATTTCTCCCTGGCTGCGCCGTCTTCTCACAAGAAGTATCAGCATAACGCCCAGCATCATAATCGCTGGTGCCGTAGGCCGCTCTGGATTATCTGCAGCACTAAATGGCTCCCAAGTCGCTCTTAGCGTCGCATTACCATTCGTCTCGGCCCCATTGATCTACTTCACCTGCCGCAACAAATACATGACAGTGAGAACTCCTGGAGAAGATGAAGGCGGTACCGAGGAAGGGAGAAGAGAAGGTGGCATGGAAGGTGAAGGGAAAAAGATGAGAAATCACTGGGTTACTGCTACTTTCGCTGTCTTAATTTGGCTCGTTATCACTGTTATGAATATTGCGAACCTGGTGTTATTAGGACAGGGGAATGCTGGTTAGACATAAGGGGTTTGAAGAGAGGATTCTGCATGGAGATGGATAGCGTATGGTGGTGGCTTGAGTGTTGTATGTAGGGGTGAGGGGGGTGAGGGGGGTGAGGGGTTGAAATGAGGGGAGATAGGTTTGATATGTGGTGGATTGGAGGCTTCAATGAGGATATTGTTCTTGAGTTACTCACTTGTTCTTGAGTTACTCACTTGTTCTGGTTAACGCACCTAATCTGGGTATCTCAGTTATTTTGGGTAATTCACTTGATTTGAGTAATTCAGAGTAAACAGTTCCATTTCTTAAAAAGCTAGTTATCCTGCTGAGCATCTGTTTCCCTAGTCCAACAAACAGCCTTTGAAACCCCTAAAATAACGCCTTGACTAACTTAACCAGGGCAGCAAGAGGATTCATAACGGAAGGAGCGGCTGAGGTTGAGGTTGGGCTCTTGCCAGATTCGGTCATAGTGCTTTGAATGACGGTAACGGACGTGACGGTGACCATAACAGAAGGAGAAGAAGCGGTTGAGGTCGTGGTGGTGGTGGTGGTGGTGATGGAAATGGAAAGGAGGTTGGTTGCGGCATTGATAGCGGAGAGGGAGACCGTAGTTGTAGTGGGAGCCATGGTGGTGGTCGTAGTGAAGCTATCTGAGACATCCGACGAGGTCAAGGTAACTGCGGTGGAAGAGGTAGCAAACTTTGGCGAACCAAATATGCCAATCTCGGAGACAGTGTAACCCACTGGCTCACGTCAGTGTTGAGCTATCTAAAAGCAAGTTATGATTGAATAATGACTTACTTCCGCCTTCAGCGCCAATTGCAGCAATATTGACCATGCAGACCATGAGAACAGGCTTGATAATCTTCATCTTGTCGTATCAGGAACTAAAAGAGTCAGCTTGAGTATCCAAAGAAGCTTGATGATCAACATGAGAGAGACAAGCTCAATGGTGCAGGCTTCGTCAAGGCTGAAGTGGAGGGTAAATGCGCCAGCTTACGTGTATGATTGTTAACAGTATGAAAATGGATGGGATTGACAGCGTCTTGATCTCTCTGAGTGACCCAATAGCGTGATTGCTGTAGGGATAACTGGGTGTCGAAGATTATGAAAGAGTTTGTTGTTGATGATGGAAGGAATATTGAACGTCGAAAATTTGGTTATGTGTGGTGTTGACGACCTACGGTCTAAGGCCATGAAGGGGGAGTGCTCGGCAATCGTCAGGTTTCCACACCAAAGTCGCACCCCCAACCGACCTTGCATCTAATTAATATGGCTATTGTATAGTGAAAGATGCTGCTCTTGAATCTGCTCTTGAATATATAGTATGATCACCCTCAAGTGCCAGAGGGCTCGCTGTCGCGGTGCAGGATGTATGTACCCCCCGGCCAGCACTTTGTCCGCTAACTTTTACATAGTGCTTTCTCGAAATGATGTTGTATCAACGCCCAAGCCAGCCTCCGAGATTGGGAACAAGGACTCGAAAACGGACAAAGAAGCTTGTTGTGAGCTATTATCCGCAACGTTGAGCCTTCGAAGGCCTGTACCTTGCAGCATCATTGATCGATTTGCTTTCTTCCAGAACACGCGCTACGGGAATGCAGCCACTTCTACAACAGCCTATCATGGGTAGAAGTAAGGGAGCTGTGATCGCCCAGAATATTCACACTCATTGCTTCTCCTATGATAGAGGAGTGTCATTAGAAGTGCAAAATTCAGGCTGGGTTGTGGGCAGCAAGCTGGGTAATTTGTGCGGGGCAGGGCTCACAAAAGAGGTGAATGTATACCCTGAACACAAGAGGACTGATTTGTTTCCAGAAGATCGGTAATCTCGGTGATGGCATTAAACCAGTGTTGGCTTCAAGACTGTTCTGGCATTGTCTGCTCTACTCATCAGAATCTCATAACCTCTACACCAAAGGTAGGCCAAGGGACTCACCCCTTCACTTGTAGATAGCCATGCTTATGTCTGAAGAGCAGTTACGATAAAGTACGCTGCCGCTAGCAAGTTCGAACTGCCACACAAAGGGGGGCAGCAACTAGTCTCGTCAATCCTGCATGACTAGTTCCATACCTACAGATCATCAACATGCTTCAAAATTCGAAAACTCTTTCAGAATTGCTAGGCCTGGGAGATCTTACTTGAGTGTAACCTTTGGATACCCTTGTCATCGTGAAGGAACCTGCCTTTTTACAGACTGGCACAAAAAAAAATCGGCGAGACAAAAGCTTCTTGGCAGTAGTCACTCGTCTGCTGCCATTGAATATTTCTCCTGTAGTTGGGAGTAATTATATACGAGTCGAAGAGAAGCTTAGCCTCTATCGTGGATATCATCTGATTGTGGTATATTATTAGGTTGTGAGCGAGCTTTTCTGTAAGTCGGAATCTACTCATTAGACCCTTACTGACACCCACAATAGCCTTTCCAGTGACGCATCCTCGAAGCAGAAAAAGAATTCTCAACAACGAAACAAAATTGCCAGGAACTACTTGTAAAATAAAATGGCTCTCATAGAGGTTTGTTGAAATGGCTCACCGGAGACCACAAACGAAGCGAAGTTCCACCCAAAACGAAAATGGCAAAGCAAAGGTGCAAACAGGCCAAAGCCGATCAAAATAAGTACCATGGATCTCGGATTGCTCCTTCAACCTCCAAACTTTGAACTGAAGATATTGAAATCGTAGAGCAAGTTTTCTAGCACCAGAAACAGTGGCTATTATCTTCATGGTTGCATTTCTTGACTTCAAGGTTGCAAACTAGATGAAACACTACTCTCCTTTTTCTGGCCGGAGAAACTACTGGTACTTGAGTGGTCGGCTCCATGGTAGAATCCCCCAAAGTAAGATCAGAAAAAACGGGTTCCTGGACAGTGCAGTGTTGTTAGCTGACAGGCCACGGCATAGTTCGTTCCTTGCCTTCCTTCGCACGACATATCCAGTCAAAAGGTGTTCGAGACAGGCGCACTCTGTGCGACGAGTATACCATAGTTTGGACCAGACCGCAGAATTTACCAGTTGAACTTTTGAATCGACTGTCTCGAAACAGCCAACTACACTCAGAAGTAGAAAATTGTTGAAGGTAATGAATCTAGCACTTCAAAACAGCTAGTTGTCAGGACGTGGCTTCCGCCAAGGGGGGTTTTTGAGGCTATGGTATTTGCGTAAGTGTGGCTTTCCAACTCTAGGTAACTCTTGCTAATAACCTGGATTACATCATATGAAGTAAGAACGGAAGTGGCGGGCGGTCTTGTTATCGTAGTTGCCGGCACTTGTAGAGCTGATTCTGCCAACCTTAATTTGGGCAAACCTTCACAGGCCTCTGGCAAGACCTGCAAAAGCATCGGTTCTGTTTGGCTATTTGACATTGAGCATGTGCGGCCTTTTGTCAAAACATCAAACAGATTGTATTGGGAACATACCGCCTTAAGCTACTTCTCTGATATATTGAGAAAGTAGCTGTATATCTTTCGGGGAAAGAGTTTGAAACATCGTTGTGGTGTTTCTAGTATTTAAGATGCCGCCGACTACGCCTTTTGAAGCGATTAAGCAACTGAAGCAGGTTGCGAGTAAGCGATTCGCACGCTCAGTCTAGACTCTACTCTCCGAAAAGCGATCCCAGGCCGATTCTTCGATGCTCCAGTTGTTATTACTACCATGGAATCTGCATAACTGCATTGGATTGAACTCGCTGAGAAAAGCAGGCGATTGTTTTTAAATAAGGATATATAAAGAAATCTCTTGGTTGCAATCACCTGTCTTAGGTGTCAAAGGCACCCATGAATACCAAGAGGATACTCATTCAGGTAGCAAACGAGAATAAGGCCCTAGAGAAAGATGATGTTCATGCCATCCTGATTTAATGCAGACAAGACCAGATCGATAGTTACAATATTGGTATCGTCACTTGGAGGATTATATCTATCTGGTTATGCGGCTTTAGCGTGAGCTTTTGGTATGCCGGACAAAGATAGAGGGCGATGCCTCTATCTGACTGTGCGTTGCGTGCTAACTGGAAGACGACTGAAGCTGTGGTGGCTTTGCACGAAGAAACAGTGAGATAAGGTTCGATATTACTCCTTGTTTGGCTTGACTGCCGTAGCTAATACCAATGACAGTAGCGGGATAGGTGGTGTCAATTGCCCGAGCACTGGTCCTATGGATTTTAACGATCATGTCAGCAACGGTTATTTCGTCAGCCCATACACTTTTGTGGATAATGCAAGTGCCCCCAAGCCTTTAGAACCCGAGAAAGAAATGGGAAAAGAACAACTTGCCTGGTAATTCTCTTAGGGAGTTAGGCTATTTGCTTGGTTTGAAGACAGTTGTGACAGACACAAGTACTGAACAACCATCTCTCAGATATCAAGTGTCAATATTTCGAGCATCTTGCCTCAAATGTTCGAAATGGCTACGGCTGATGATCGTTCTTCCTTCCTTAAGACATTAGTAGCTATTCTTGCGATGAAGATATTGTTACAAAAGAACTCATGTAGACATACAAGCCCAAGGAAGGAGACACTCACTTCAAGGGTCATCCCTTGATGTCGTCTTCGGCCGCACATCATGGGCCGTGCGCATAGAAACGGCCCGTCGACAATAATCACCGAGTAGTGACGGCACAGAGACCTTCAACACAATACTCTCATCAATACGTATCTTTTTTCTGGCCTACGTCCGTCAATTTTTTGTCGCAGGTTTTGTTGTTAAAGAATGGATTGGCCATACCCATGAAGAAGAGATTTCGTTGAGCAATATCAAGCTAAGCCAACGAAGACAACGAGGACACACGAGCAAACGGTCCAAACCTGCAACGAGGGGCAATTTAACTACAGAATTTTATTGGAAACTCCAAATGTCCAGCACAATAACTCGCCTGGTCTTTATCTCTTGGTATCTTGACTGACGAAGGACGCCGACCCTCCTCTACGGTATCATTGCTGCCTATCCTCATAGTTCACGCTATTTGCAGAGGCTGTAACAATCCTCTCCCATCATGACTACCCCCACGCCACCCAAACTTAACATAACAAGGAGGCAACCAGGAAAGATGCCAATAGTTCTCACCAACGAAGCGGATCCCGAGTTAGAGGAAGCATTTGCATCCATCACCATCGACGATGAGGTCTTCCCCCTCATAGAAATCCGAGCAACGGGCGATATCATCCTCGATGTGACCTTTGAGCGTACCGCACAATGTGAGAAGAGCATAGATGTCGGAGACAGGGCAGTATCAGTAAGTAAAGATTTCATAACCTCCTTTTCACTTCAGAGTATGGGTATTTGTAAGCTGTATCGATCTTTTCCACGTTGAGATGATATACTCTAGCTGTTCCCATGTACATTGGCTATACGGATTACTTACGGTTTATCAGAAGATGAAGGAGGAGGCGCAATCTGGAAAGCAACTATCACCTGTTAGAGTGTTGTATCGAGTACGCCTAGATACTTTGCGAAAGCGGTCCAAGTACTTCGAAAATCTTCTCGGCCCGACTTTTTTGGAGGGCAACAAAATCAAGGAAAACTTCGAGTCTTTGCATAGCTCAGGAATGGTACCCTCTGAAGTAAACGCCGAGTTGCTTTACAGACTAGAGATCCAGGACGGTGAAGAGGCTACACGAACGTTGGGTAGAGAGAGGGTTTTCGAGGATATGCTACGCATTTTACACGACATGCCTCATACAACTAGCCCCAAGAACATCGGCCTTCACTACGTCGTTGTTCTTGTGACCATGGCAGAAAGATTCGACTGCATAGAGCAGATTTCCAAGTATATCAACCTCCATTTTGCCCGCCTGAAGTATCCTGTCAATACCTCAGAGGAGATCCTTCGAAAGAAAATATTTATTCTGTCAATTGCACGACACACTCCACGCGTCGCCTCCTACACTTTAGAAAGCTGCACAAAAGAACTCATTCTTCAAGGTTCCTCAGTCTGGTTTGACTATGATGAAAACAACGCTTTCTCAACGGCTCGTTGGTGGAACCTACCTCTAGGTATTGAAGGTAAATGATTTCCCCTAATTCTTTAGCCGTGATGCTTACTTTTATTGCAGAGGAACTAGCTTACCGCCGGAGCAAGATTTTAATGGCACTCGCTTCTCTCCAAGACCATTTCTTAGGCTTGTACAGCTCAAAGAATCGTCAATGTGCCCTAGGGTATGGAAACAGTGCAGCATGCGATTCATTCCAATTGGGCGAAATGATTAAATTTCTAACTACCAAAAAGCTGTTGTCATTGTCATCATTCTCGGCTATTGGCCCCAATCACCCTGACTATCAATGGCCCGAAGCATATACTGGAAACTTGGAGGAATTGATTACCACACTTCATCAAGTACCATCGTATCAGATTGATACCCACCATAAGCATTGTGGTCTGCGAAATCGTTTACTAAAACCACTAGATCATATTCGACAGTGTATGCAAAATGGAGCCGGTATCCACTCTACCAAGTGGCAGAATGACCGAGAAGGCAGTAGCTGGCAAGTTCATGAACCCAAGAAGAAAGAATTCATCGTCAATGGTAAAGACGTAGCAAATGACAAGAAAGTCTTCCACTACGAAAAGCTAACCTCTTCCACCATTAACTTTAGCAATTCCGGCACTGTTGGCAACTCCCAACAAGCTGCGAGAGATCTCTTCATGGCTGAAGAATGGGATTGGTCAAGCGGTCGTGATTTGCCTATTGGCGAGGAGCGTCTGGGTAGGGCTTTTGGCTCAATTCAAGGTCCGGGTACACGTCGGCCTGGAGGAGTAGGTGGCATGGGAGGCACATTTACTCTAGGTCGATGAGGGTCCACTCATGGTTATGAGTTGCATTTAGCATAGCGTTGGGGTTCAGATATGTCGGAGTACTAGGATGGGCTGCATAACGGCAAGAGATTTGCTTTTTTACAAGATCGCACCAGAAGGCTTTACAATTGCCTAGGAGTCTGGGAGTAGCATGGGTAAAGCTTATGGTAGTAGCTCAATTGAATAAAACTCCCCCTTTAAATCAAAGTTTAGGCCCCGATATTTGTGATATTGGAATTTGCCTACTGTCAGCGATGCTCCTATATTCTACTATAGGTACAATCTCGAGACTCCTCTCATCTAGGCCTCCTCATATGCTAAACACCTAAATAATATCCTTCCCCTTCTAGTGATTAGAATAATAGTCGTGCTAGCTAACAGAACCCCCCCCCCCCCCAAGGGAACATATTCAGCGATGAGCATTATGGCAACAAGGAGATGTGTGGTATAACTACATAGTGCAGTAGGGAAAGGGATATCCTATTGAGAGCAAGATTTAAGAGTACCGGTAAGCTCTAGGCGGGAAGCTTGGGGGGAAAGCTTGGGCGTGATTACTGAACGGTATACAGTATTAACCTAGTCCTTGCAAGGGGGTAAAGAGACGGGACGGGAATATGTAAAAGCCACCAATGCTTAATAGGCAGCCACCCGTCTTGGCTTGTATATTTACGTAGTTTCTTGGCAACCTTTTCTTCTTCTTCTTCTTCTTCTGTCTTGTTTCCTCGTTTGCAAATGTGATATTTGCTTTTTTTTTTTTGAAACCGGGTAGAAATGCAGGGGATGGTGGATGTTAGGTGGTGGAACTAGGTGAGGTATTATTGCAACTTTCTTTTTTCTTGGGAATAAAATGGTGGGGTTTAAGGACAGTGAGGATCAGTGTTTTGAAAACTGGATTTTTTTTTGGAAATAAAGTGTTATAGATTGTAGGTAGAAAATATATAAGTATATACAAGAAATTTTTCTGTGCTGCTTGCATATAACCACTTTTTGGGTTCGAGGTTCCACCTCTTTTTTTCGCTCGCTCATCGATTCTTATATACAATTCCACACAACTCACTCCTCATTCCACAAACGGCAGCAAAGATAAAACAAAACTAATTAATTCCATCTATGAGACGGAGACAGAGTAAGCGCTCGTAGTGAAAACAGCACTAGTTCCAGTAAAAGTTTCGGTTCCAGCACCGATACTAAGGAGATATTGCGAGCTTGGGAAACTGAAGTTGTTCTCGAGGTAAGTGAAGAAAGCCTTGAGATCACCAGAGAAAGATGTAGTTTGGCTGCTTGCGACGAAAGAGTAGACAGTCATAGAACCATTAGGCCCGGAGTATAGCTTCCAGCTAACTCCATCAATGGTGGGTGTAGCTACTGTAGAGCCTGTGCTAGATATGGGACCGGCTCCTCCGAGGGCTGCGAGCCAGATCATGATTTCGTACTCGTCTGATCCCGTGGAGGTTGAGGATGTGAACATATCGTAGGCTACATCGGCTACGATACTGGTTCCTGTGTAGCTCCATTTCCAGACGCTGGGAATGGTGCTGATGGCTGAGATTTTTTTGATTGTTGATTGGGTTACGACGGTGTTGGCGAAGGATTTTACAGAGCTGGATCCGCCAGCCCATGTCCACGAAGTGGACCAGGCGAGAGTGCCGCTGGTGTCAGAGTTGACGGTTGTGCACTTGGGTGGGTTTGTTAGTTAAGGATTCTCTTGTAAGGGCGATTTTGACTTACTTGGGATCCCGAGGTGGCTGATGATTCACCCCAGAGATCTTGGTAGACTGTGTAGGTACCAGTTACTACTGAATCCCATTGACCGCAAATTGTGGTTGCACGCTTTTCAATGGTTGCTGTTGGTACCGCGATGACGGCAGCAGCGCCAAAGAGGACAGGGAGAATGGCTTGAGTAAACTTCATGTTTGTGTGTTTAGTAAGAAAGAAAGAAAGACTAGTAGTACTGAAGACTGTGGGAATTAAACAAGCAAGGAAGTAATGAAGTGAGGGAGAGAGAATAGGTATGGATGGATGGGATGAAGTCTACTTATATAGCTATAAGGTATTCTAGAGCTTAGCGATGATGGGTGGACCAAGATGAGAGATGAGAGGATTTGAGGATCCCATAACCCCGCAGAAAAATAGATTGAATAAACAAGGAGCCTTAGTGTTGTTTACGTTGACGTCGGGGTCGTGCATAGTAAATCTCGTGATGTATCTCATCTGCTCAATACCTTACAATATAGATCGATCTCCTTGAAACCATAGGCCGCGAAGTGCTTTCGTCCTTGGCATCTTGCGCCTTTGACCCAGGGGCCGGACAGGGGAACAACACATGCAGACCCAGATGTGGGGTCAACTACCGAGCACCATTATTATTATTACAGTACAAAAAAAGCGGAAAAGTTGCACGTTTCAACGGCCTATCCCTACGTCCACCCCCCTCCCCCAGCGGCCTTAATCAATCTGAGAAAGGCATCAAGTCGTCGAAGTCGGACCAAATTATTCTTCCGCGAATCCATCAGCAAGAAGTCATCCTTTCAAGCCAAAAAGTCGTCGTCGCCTTGGTCGCTGAATAAGTAGACCATTTTCTTTTAGGTAGAACGACGAAGGTGGCGGTGCCCAGGACTGCCGGCTATGTTGCTGGGTAAAAGGGGTAAAATAGACGGCTACTTGATGTGGTCTTGTGGACAAAGGTAAGAGGGGAGAAGAGTGCAAGAAGGGTTGGGGTTAAGGTTCGTAGATATACTGTGTGCAGGGGGGAAAGGGGACTGATCTTGCCGATCTATGTGAGCGACGCATCCGTTTCGTGGTAAATATTGTGTCGAGTCTACCAGACTGTTTACACCTTAACCGTCAATAATATTCAGTGGTGGAAACTTGATAGTAACCTCCTTACGTTAGCTTTTCCATGAGGCGCGTTCGATTGTCCTTCAAACAGTCTGTTTCGTATCCGAAGCCTGGGAAGGCAAAAGGACATCATGAACATGAAAACTATAACCAAGATTGAGAGATGGTGATATCTGCCTCCTTTGGAAGCCCTTTGCCACAAGGCAGAGAGTCCCCTCTAGTTCTCAAGAGTAGAAACAGAGGATTTGCAGACAGAGTTCCACCCGGGCACACATCAGATGATATTTGTACCCACTGTACTCCTGAAGCGTGATATGAGTATCATCAACATGTTCTCTTACGGATACAGCGAAGTTCTTTGGCTTGATTGAACGAGGGTTAGTGATATTTTCGAGCAAGTACTACTTACTAGTGTCAGCCAAGGGTGGAGAAAAAGTAAAGTGTGTGCATCAATATGGTGGTGTCTGTAACTGAGTTACTTAAAACATATTACAGCAGCAATTCTAGATGAGGGCAAAGTTTGGTACCCATACAATCGTGATCGTTGTTGGTGAGGTAGTGAAAGAGATGTTGAAGGAGGTACCCGACTCCGACGGGACTCGACCGAATAAACCATGGGTAACGTGATCAGAAGTCCCGGGCAACTATTCCCGACGCGGTTGAGGCTCAACTCACAAAGCGATCCCCACTATTCGTGCCTACTACGACTGACGTCGAACCAAACGCCAATATCTCAACCACGGCTGATTCCACCCAAGCTCGATATCGCACCTGTACGCGCATCATTTTCAAGATAGTCTACGGCATAGAGCCAGCTGCCACACTTCCCAGACACTCACATTCTAGACATCTCGCGCCCACGACGGTCTGCTGCATTAGATGGATGGGATATATCAGGATCCGCGATAACGTATGAGGAGAGCAATCTCTTTGCAATCGGTGCTTGGAATTGCGCTGCGTTGAGCTTTCACGATGGCGCCTTCCGCTGCGGTTACGCAGTCGCTGCCAAACACGACTAAGGTGAAGCGCCCAGTGCCTACGGGAATACAGACAAATGGCATTAATTCCTCAACTTCATCTCCATCCCCATCTATGTCCGCTGGTAGACTCCCTCCAAGCTCGAAGCCCTCAAATGTAGTCAATGGCATTCGGACCAATAGCTCTATAGCGCGGTCAGGAAGTAGGATACAGCGCGACCCTCCTGGGCAGCTTCTTGGCCGAGGACAAAGGAATAACAGTGCAGGCATGCGATCTACTGGTTTAGCTAGCGAAAATACCATGGCGCAGAGTTCTCAACCTCTGCCATATAGTGCGTGTTATCCATTGGCACATTGGCATCACATGAGAGAATGCAAGCTAACAATAATGTAGTCCAAACTGACGCGTACATTCTTAAGAAATTCCGGGGCAAACCACCGTCTTTAATCATACACCTCCATCCGACACAATTTAAATTTGATAAGATGGAGGGTAGCTTTTCCTACAAATCGCCGATGAAGATGTTGTTGGAACACTTGAGATCTCGGACTATACCGGATGATTTGATCGAGTACTTCGCAAAAATGCAAGTGAACTTTTATGAAGGATGTATGATTGTCCAAGTTCATGACCATAAGACCACCGATGCAACCAAGGCACCGAGCAAGTCTAGCACAACCAAGGGGAAGACTACCCCATTTTCTATACATAACTATAATGCCATGCTCACACCATCACCCTATGCTCCATACCCTACAGCCGAGGCAACACTGTCGAAAAGCACGAAATCAGAGGGAGGGAACGAGGATAGCAAGGCGAAGTTAGCCGAGCTGAAGGATAAAGAGAATATGCCTGCTCCAGCAATCCCTACCGATGGCCAGCGGAGTCGAACTTCTCCATCGAAAGTTCCTATTGCCACCATAGTTCTTCATCCAACTCAGCTCAGTAAACACCGTGAGCTGGCCCTCAAAGCCATAACACCCCAGTCTTTGGATTCAGATAGCCGGCAGGATGCTAATGCCCCATTGTCTGCAACCGCACCGCCCACGCCTTTGACAGCCGTTCCTCCAACTCCACAAGGAAGCATGCCACCTCCTGCAAAACGACAGAAAAAGACCCATATGGAGTTGGATTATAAGCTTATTCATGCTTTCGAAGCGCAAACGACTCTACTCACAACTGCTCCCCTATTTCTAGAGCCCGTAGAAAGCGCAGCTCAATGTGCCGCTCTCCTGGAGGCACTTGCTCATCCAATGCACTCGGAGAAGGTGCCAGCTCCCAAGACTCGCAAGAGAACAGTGGCAGAAATGGCAGCAGACGAGGCGCATGCAGCGGAAGAGGAGCGCTATATGACTATTTTGGACGAACGGTTATCTTCGGGAAGCACAGGTGCACAAGGTGGCGCAATTTCTGCAGATGCAGACGGCCAAGCTGGCGGTGCTTCATTTGAGCCTCGATTTGAAAGATTCAAGGCACTGGAAAATATCAAGGTCCAGATAGAAGAGAAGAAGAAGGCCGAGAAGATCCGCCAACAAGAACTGGACAGGAAGCGACTGGAGCAAAACGAGAGGGAGAAATCAAGGGTACAGGCTGAGGAAAGGAAACGGGAAGAGCATCGAGCTATGCAGATGCAGCAACAGCAAAGTGCGAATCTTCGAAACCAACAGGATCTCCAGCGACGTACAATGGCTGCTCAGGCCCAACAGCAACCGCAAAACTTGCAAAACATGTCGCAACCAATGCAGCAGAATCAACATCCACATGGACACCCTCAGGCAAATGGGGCTATGCCGAATGGGATGCAAGGACAACCACAGCGCTTTCATCAACAGGTATCGCAAGCTCAGATCTCATCACCAATTGTTCGAAATGGAACACCGCAGAGCCATGGTCATTCATCACCGATTGCCAACAATATGGGCAACGTGCCTATGCAACAGTCTACATCCAGTTTGGGCGGAAGTCCACAGCGACCTGGCTCGGTTGTACATCAGAATCATCAACAGATGGGTGCTCCAATGTCACATGCTATGAGTACGCAAAGGAGTCAACAAAGTCATGCTGGTACACCACGCTTGCCGAACTCCACGCCTCTTATGCAATCAACGCCTATTAATGGAACTAGGGCAATGAGCCAGACACCTAGAATGCCTCAAGGCAGTCCTATTCCAGGGTCAATGCCACAAGGACAGATGATGGCGCAGGGTATGAATACTCAGTTAAATCAGCAAGCCCAACAAATGGCGCAACAACAACAGGCAATACTCCATCAACAAATGCAGCAACAGCAAACTCTTAGGAGGATGAACCCCACAGCTATGAATGCGCAGCAGCTTGCCTTATACCAACAAATGCAGCGACAGCAGATGCAGCAGCAAGGCAGCCAGATGAACCCGCAACAACTTGCCCAGCAAATGGCCCGCCAACCCAACATGTTTCCTCAGAATATGCCACAAAACTTTATGAACAGTAATGGCATGACACCTCAACAAATGCAACAATTGCAGCAAATGCAAATGCACAACCAGCAACAAGGACAGCAGTCTCAGAATCCGCAAATAGCCCAGCACCAGCAGCAAATACAAATGCAAGCTAATAATATGTGGAAGCAGCAATTAGCTATGCTTCAGGCCCAATATCCTAATGGCATCCCGAACGAAATATTGCAAGGAGTAAAACAGCAGGTGCAAGCAAGGGCTCAACAAGCAGCTCAGCATTCGATTCAGCAAATGCGGAAGCATCATCAACAACAGCAGATGATGTTAGCAGCTCAGAACGGGATGAATGGGAATATGAACGGGATGCCGAATGGCATGAATGGTATGAATGGTATGCAGAGACCGCAGGGTATGTAGGAACATCAAAAGGTGTTGGACTAGTTAGGTTGGTAGATGTCGATGTAAAGTTGAATTTTTCCGTGTCAGGGTTAGCACTAAGCAGGATTGGGTTGGCGAATCTGGAATTTTGCATGGCGCACGGTTTGGTGGACGACTTCTAATGCTATGGATACCTGGTTGGTGGATGGGCAAGGGCATGGTGTTTTTTGGCTCTCTTGGGTTATATACCTCTTTCCTTTTCGAGATCGAGAGGACATCTGGAGAGGAGCGTGCTAAGTACACTGGCCATAAGGCTAGTTTGTAATTCATGAATGAACTTTGAACATATATGCCTTGTTTTTGATTTTTGTATATGTGTTTAGGATTTGGTGTTTGTAGGATGCCCATGGATGAAAGAATGGTCTCTGCAGATCTAAAGCAATGTACGGGATTATATGATTTCCAATAAGGCTGAAATACAGTATATATTATGTCCTTCAGTTGTAGGCTTTGATCTACAGCAGCTAGTAGTCGCTCGTATAAAACCGCCACTTTAGCCATTTCTACAGCTTGCTCTACGAGGCTATTAGGGATCGAATTAGTTAGCAGAATTAGACGCTGAGCCGAATATGCGAGTAATAGAATTAGTTGTATTGCAGCTTATAATTTTTGTATACCTTAGTTAAAGGCTTAGTCTTCCGAAGGGGTAAGTATTTTCCCCCCTTGTAAATTTAGATTATCATCTTGTGTAGTTATTTACTTCTTCTGTAGCTACGTTGTTACACCTTTTCTCCTTTAGTCTTCTTCCTACTGTTAATATTCATTTAAGGGTTTCCCTCCCTCAGTAGTCACACTTTCGAGTTTTCATAAAAGGTGGTTTCTTTGGGATCTAAGCGAGGAAGCAAGACTGGCGTACATGTTCATACTAAGTATTCGTGTATTACAAACTACAATTGAGCTGGGTATATATAGCATGATGTCTATAGCAACATTACCACATCAACTCATCACAACATCAATAGCCTTCACCGCCTACCCCTAACCAACCCTCTTTCTCCTCCATAAACCATACCAAACCTAAAACTCATCCATCAAAACCTTCTTCAACCCCCCCATCTCCCTCTCCCACCCCTCAACCTTCACCTGCGAATTAGCCAATTTATCAAGCAAGAACTGAGCCCTCGGTCCAACCTCCCTAGGTTGTTTAGGTAACTTTCCAAGAATCCTCAATTCAGCTTCATATTTATCAATACTCTTTGATTCAATCTTAGTCAATTCTGTTAGAATTGCGAGATCCAGGCGGGATTTGAGGACTTGGTCCGATGTTAGGAGTTTGAATGCTGCTTGATAGACTGGTTTTCCGGCTTTGATTAACTGGGGTCTTCCTTTCCAAGATTTTATGCTTATTAGTTCGGCGGCGCTGAGGGCTTCGAGGACAGATTCTCCGTTTGTGGCTGTGGAGGTGAGGGAGGAGGAGAAGGTGTTTGTTAGGAGGACTTCGTTGTAGCGGAGGGTTTCGTTGTTGGCTAGGGATTTTACTAGGTACCATGCTTGTTCGGGGGACCATTTACGCTCGCCTTCTTTGTCGACGGTTAGGAGATACATCTTCGTTATCTCTGAGGCGCTTTGCTCAATTATTTCTTCAACGGCTCGACGTGGTGTTAGGCCTGTTTTGAGGCGGCGGGCTAGGAATTCGAGATCTGTTAGACGGCCACCCAATGTTTTGATGCATTCGTCTAGTTCGTCTAGATCGTGGCGTTTTTGGGACTTTGTGAGTTTTACTTCGCCATCTAGGAGATCCATCTGGTCTTGTTCGAGGTGAGTGATGACGAATTTCTTTGCAACTTCTGGCGTGATGTCACCGAGAGAAATTTGGCGAAATACTCTGTCTGGTAGTGCTCTTCCTAGGGACTTAGAATAGGACATGTCGTTAGTAAGGAAGATAACATGGGCGATGTTCGCAGTTGTGAGACTGGCTGCCCATTCGGAGATTTTGTCGTAAACGATGCTGCTTTCCTCATTCTTGTGAAGGAAGTTGTCGATAACAACTACTGGCCTGCATTCGGGATGTGCTTCTAGCCAGTCATCATCTGCAAGATTTGCATCCTTATCATCTCTCTTACGAGAATCGAGGGCCACTTGCTTCAATGCTGTTGCTGTGTTCGTCCAGATCTTTACTAATTGCGTCTCTAGTGTTTCAGAGAACCCAGACTTCACACCAGTTGTACCTTGAACAGCGAGATCAACCATACTGCTCAAGCTATTCATCCAAGAGAAGATTGGCCGGTAGCCAACTTCTCTTGCTGCTGCTGTAATGGTTGCGGAATCCCCACGAGCTTCCTGTATTAGCTTACAGTCAATAAGTAATGTGTTCTTTCGGCCCTTCAATGCTTGGTCCATGATCAGTTCCTTTTTGCCAGAGCCTCGAGGGCCTTGCACAACAATAAAGGTATCCGCAGTTTCCATAAGCCAGGTTGATAACTGTTCCATAGCTTCCTTTCTGTCATCCCATATGGCGTGTAACCCGGCCTCTTCAGACTTATGAATATGGAAAGTAAAGATATCAGTCGCCTGGCTCTTGAACCACTTGTAAATTTTGCTATCCTTCAATGCAAAGGCACGGTCGATATGTGCTTTGATGAAGAAAGTTCGAATGGGATCAAAGATGGCGACAGTGATGGCAGCAATAATAGCCGCAACAATCGGTATAACAACCCTTGGATGGTCCCTAATCCAGTCCCGTATCCAGTGTGCTTTCATTTTTGGTTCATACGAGAGCCGCAGCAGAGTACCTGCTTTCCCTCCGCCGGCCGCCTCTAGAACTTTAAATCCATGCATGCAATTTCTTGCTATGATAGCATGACCTATACGAGCAAAGTCCAAGTATGCGAATTTTGGAAGGATCTTCGAGTCAGAAGGCTGCGAAGAGATCTCAGCGAGTTTTCCATACTTCCGGAACAAGCTATACAGTGTCTCCTGCGACAACTCAGCGGCCTCTCCGCCAGGATTTGTAGGCACAAATTCAACTTTTATTCTTGA
Source organism: Pezicula rhizophila (assembly GCA_022190145.1). Taxonomy (NCBI): domain Eukaryota; kingdom Fungi; phylum Ascomycota; class Leotiomycetes; order Helotiales; family Dermateaceae; genus Pezicula; species Pezicula rhizophila. Next base: position 38,215 of record JAJONI010000092.1, read on the forward strand.
GCTCGGGAATCTGTGTAAGTCCTCCAGCCAAGGCTTTCCCAAGACTAGGTTTGTCTGTATTCTTCGAAATGGGTTAAACCACGGTTTGATAGGATTCTTCTCCAGGTACGTCTCGAGTAATCCTTCAATTTCTATTGCAGTCACCCCATCAGGATGTGAGAATTTGACAAATGCTCCTCCGTCCTTCAAGCGAGGAAGAATTTCTGTGACTTTTATGGGAACAGTGGAAGGAATCGCACGCTTGACTAGAGTAATTGGGTCGTATGAATCGAGTTTCGAGTTATTGAATCGCCATAGGAGATTAGGAAGATCTCGGTCAATGTTGAGAAATGGCAACCGAAGGACCCAATTCAACTTCAGAGGGAACAAGTCTGCAAAATTAAATTAGCAAACATCTTAGACCTACCCAGAGCGTTACTAATGATGGTCGGCCTAGTTTATTCTTATTGTGAGCCACTTACTATCGAAGAATAGTATCCCCTCCTGAGCACTCGCAGTAATATGGCCAGTTTTATCCTCTCCAGCCTCTGAACTCTCCCTCCTCACACCTCTCAAGGCCCCTAAGCTACCGCCATGACCTCTAACTCTCGTTCCAGCCGTGGGTATGCCCCTAACACTATAAAAGGATCTTGATTGAAGCCTCGGAGTTCTCAATCCAGGAAGACTGGCGGGATTGAAGAAGACGCGTTGGACGCGTCTTGTGGACTGCATATTGGCGCCCAATTACCGCAAACAAGAGAATGACATGCCTTACGAGAGTGAGGAGTGAGGGTTGTAGCAAACTGAAGTTCAGTCGCAGATGAAGCTGCTGGAGAAGCTGTCTCTGTAAAACGCCTCATCACTAGTTTCCTTACCCAATGAGGTCATACTACCAAAATCTGGGGAAATTTTAATCACGTGCCAGGCGCTGTATGGCGAAAAGATCCATCTCGCCCGTCAATGAAGCCAAGTTATAACCCTCGTCAATCTTAAACCACTACGACGCCAATCTTCACCCTTTGCACTCTTTCAGGATGGGCTGGCTCTGGTCTGATTCTACTTCAAAACCCACACCTCCTCCAACCACCGTAGCTCAAAATTCGCCTACCCCATCAACACCTACAACGGCAGAGTCCGCTCCCAAACCACTCTCCCGCGACGAGCTCGCCGAGCGCGAACTTCAATCATTTCTCCAAGAACTCTCAGCCGATGTCCAGCCCAGCAGCACAAAATATAACCGTTTACCAAGACAGCCGCCTCCACCGTCCCATACCACCCAAACTGCTTCATCTTTCTCTCCATCCAACCAAAATGGCTCCACGGATCCGGAGTCATTATCAGAAGCGCTTCTGCCCTGCGAAATGAGCTGTCGTGATGCCTTTGACCGAGCCTTCTATTGTCAATCGCTAGGTGGACAATTCAATAACCTGTATCGGTATGGCACGGTGCGGTCTTGCAGTGAGAATTGGGGAGACTTTTGGTTCTGCATGCGAGTACGCACCATGGGTGATACCGAAAAGGAGAAGCGAATAAAGGAACATTACCGGGAGAGGGAGAGGCGGAGATATGGGAGGGGAGAAGGTGTTGTGAGAGTGGAGGATGGAAAGGTGGTTGATTTAGGGAAGGACGGAGAGAAAGTACCCAGGAGTAGTGAGGATATCTGGAAGAGTAGGGACAGGAAGGTGGAATGGGGAACTGCGTTTAAAGAGCCAATTCCAGTTTGGGAGGGTAGCGATGAAGAATGGCAGCGTATGGAGAGGGACAGGAGGGCCAGGAAAATTAATGGGACACCGTAGTTCTATGATGATTGTATGTATACCCACTCAATTGTATTATTCTAATGTATATCATTTCTCTCAATTACAACAGGCAGGTCTTTGGAACCAGTACACACCCGGGGATTGTTAAAGGGGTGTGACTCTCGAGAGTAGTAGCAGGGTCCTCTTTTGCTTTCGGATGAGCCCAGATGTGGTCATTGAGAAGCTCTCCAATTTGTGCCACGCCTATGTATTCTACAGCAAGTGCGCTACATTGCGATCCACTCTCAGATACTAGCTATCGCTCTATCTAGACAGATGCGAAGGTCGATATGACGATATACAAGATACTGAAATTATAAGCGAGGCAAAAAATCATTATTTGCAAAATCAGTTGCCTGCAACGTAGAGGCTGAGTTAAACTCGTCGAGAGTTTCTGTCTAAAATTGGAGCCAAACGTCCAAATCCCGTTGTACAATGTTGATTTTCTCCAGCTTGAGACTTCTCTTTATTGGACAGTTTTATTGGGCAGAACTTTGGGTGAGTGGGTGTTCCAAGCAATATACCAAACACCACCCTATATATGTATCAGTCTCCGTCTATATGTACCTAGATATCGCTTAGGGAAACCAGAAATCCAAGACCAATAAAAAAGCCGAGACAAAAATTTGAGAAACCAATTGATGCGTCTGCTTGGGTGATCGAGAGGCCAGCACCAGTTTTTCTGAGGGGTGCTGTCATTTAGCCGGACATCAGTATTATCAGACCAGTGAGAAAGGAGAGGGAGAAGAGAATTGTTATTTAGCCATTAGTGTTTCCTGTAGAGTGGCGAGTTTAGCGGGTTACTGGAGTCGGTGAGTGAAGCCTATGCCATCTGGTGGGGTTAGGGACTTGATAGTTTGTTGCTGTACGGCGGGGCTTGCAAATGGCCCCTTTGAGGTGGCCTTTAATATACCGTACAAATTGCTTTGTGAAAACTTGTCTTGGTTGCGGCTGTTTATCAAGTGAGTTACTCAAATCAAGAACTAGAGTCCATCTCTTCAAACGCAATTAACACAGTACGTAGCGAGAGACTTTCAATGAATTTAGGTATACATACACATGCGCTATTATTATCGGTATTTGTGGTGCCGTGGCAGATATTTCAAAGCAATCGATGCCTCTCTTTTCGTCGCTTACTACTTTGGAAGCCGATATAGTATTGGGCAATGCCTTCTCCATTCTTACCTAATGTTAGCATCAGATCCGAACCCTATATTTTTGGGTCATCATAGCGAGACAATTGGATCAATTCCTAAGGTATGTATGTATGTATTACACCATGCAGATACGAGAGTGACCACCAGCTCGGGCTCGGAATTCCGAGTTCCTTCGGCCGAGCCGTGCTGACGAAGGTAAGCGACCATCGATCTCCGCATCTTCTTCTCCGCGACCTCGCACGACAAACACGAACAACATTCTCTTTTCAGTACCACATTTCTCAATCAAAATGGAAGACCGTAAAAAAAGAAAGCGAGATGTTCTCTCGTGCAAAGATTGTCGTCGACGGAAACTGAAGTGCGATCGTCAATATCCTACGTGTGGTCGCTGTAAGCAAGGTGGACAACAACACTTGTGCACTTACGATTACGTTCCTCCAGACAATAATACTACGGGCGGGTCGAATGATATGATCACTCCAGCAGATAATAAGCACTCTGGACTTCAGTCCCAACAACCTATGCCCGAGATTACTGTGCCAGTCAAGAGAAGGATGGATGATGGTGGTAACACATTAGCCGCTACAGTATTAAGTCAGGCGGATACGATTAAGCGACTAGAGAATCGAGTTTCTATTCTTGAGGACACACTTTTAAGAAGTTCAACTAGCCCTCTTGGCACAAGCACAGCGCGTGTAGTTCAGGCTGTGGAGAATGGATCACAAGAGCCAGAGTCAAGTATCTTCCGTGGGAAGCGATTTAAAACCCAATTTTATGGCTCTAGTCGGCCAGCATCTCAGTTTCTGCATGTAAGTCGAACTCAAAGCAAATTTGCAGTTATGCCATTTTTAGGAGAGTGGATAGAGCACGCCTTATGACCTTCCAAAGGCAAGCTTGTATTAACCAACCGAACGGCTGAGGCAGCTTTGATATATATCATCAATTCGATGCTATCTTGCTAACCGGCTATAGCTTTCGGACGTAAAAACTTTTATTGCCGATTCAATGCTAAATTCAAACATGAATCGACTTTGTAATGAAGCCAAGTTGCTCTCTGAGAGATACAAGGCCAGCCAAGTTAAATTTCTGCCAGCCGAGCAGAATTTGCGTCATCTTATACCATCACGCTCAGTAGTAGACTCTTCTGTCAGATTGTATTTTGAGTACATCGATATCATCTATCACATTTTCCACGGGCCGAGCTTCAGACGCGAATACAACGCCTTTTGGGATCCTGCAGAGAGTGACCCACCAGGTTTTGCAGCCATTCTCTTGTTGATGATGGCAACTGTACAGTGTATATTGCCCAATCACCATCCAAGTTTCAGTCCCCGTGGCTCTACTGCGAACGATCAGGCTATATCATGGATACAGGCGTATGATGGCTGGTTTCAGCAGCAGAGCAACAAGCATAGATATTTAGCTATTTATCAGGCCCGTATTCTCAGAGTCATCGCCGCAACAATCAATTCCTTCAAAATCAAGGAGCTTTATCCTGATGCTCAGGACCTCTCGAACTACTTCAAAACGGCCGGTTTCCATAGGGATCCGAATCTGCTGGGCAATAAATGCAGCCTCCTCGAACGCGAAATGAGGCGTCGTCTTTGGGCAACTGTGGCCGAATTAGAGCTTGACGCTTCCATTGATAGAGGTGTTGCATCGTCATTAGCGGCTCTTCATATGGACTCCACCGCTCCACTGAACATAGACGACGAAGATATTCATGAGACCTCCACTGAAATGCCCACTTCCAGGCCTTCATCACAATTTACAAAGACGTTATTCCTTCATACCTCGTCCCAGAGCCTATCACTCCGAAGATCTCTCAATTCGTTGGTAAATGACCCAACTATAAAGATGTCTTTCGAAGATGTTTTACACTACGAAAAGCAGATCAAGGAAGCTCTGAGCTTGATCTCGCAATTCCAAAGCGAGGACCATCTTCAAGTAGCAACCTTGCTTGACATTCAACTACGGCAATTCCTCATCATGTTGCATATTTCATTTGCTCGCTGCACATGGTCCCCGCACAACCAGTACTCACGAATGATATGTTACAATACCTCTGTACACATCCTAGAACAACACTCGAAACTCATCTCAGCCAGTAACTTCACTCTCAGCCTGTCTAGATCCGATATCATACGAGCAGCCTCTTCTCTCTGCAATATAGCTTTCATTTCAACAGCCATAAAAGGTAAAAAGCACAAACCACCAATATCTCAAACACGTTCCTACTGTCTTATCTCGCTCGACTAATACATAAACAGACGACATCTTCCTCACTACAATCAAGGCTACTTTCAATCAGACAATCGAAAAGGCCTCACTTGCCTACGAAGAAATTACCATGCGCCTTGGTGCCGGATTCAAATTCCTCTTCTTTATCAGGGCTTGTTGTGCCCTTGTACAACAAAAACTCACTCCTGAACTTGCAAGTAGTATTAAAGCGCAGGCCATGGATAAGATAGTTAGATTGTATCATAAGTTTCTTGCTTTTCAAGTTGATACTGGGAGTGCAAATTTTGGGGCTGATTTTGGAAGGAGTGTTGGGACCATGGATACGAACATGGATGTTGGTGCTGGTTGTTCTACTAGCGGTGGGCTTGGGGATGGTTTTGAGGACTTCGAGGACTGGAATACATCGGATTGGATGATGGAAGGTCTGTGGGGGTTTGATATGCTTCCTGAATTGTGATATTCAACTGTTCTATATACTTACTCCAATGATATTTTGCACTGTTGTACTTATGTTAGAGCGATAGATAGCTTTCCGTGAGGCATTCCGGAACCAGTTCACAAGATCCAATGTCGTCAAATTCAAGTAACACTTTATATTGGAAGTTTTCGGATTGTGTTAAATAGAGTCTATAAAAGAATATAATGAGCTATTGGATTAGTTTCAGCATTAGTAAATAGTGGTTTCTCCTTCTAGCCTCAAGACTTACAGATAGTCGGAAAGCTAAATATTAATT
>JAJONI010000093.1:0-44072 GCA_022190145.1 Pezicula rhizophila
ACTAGTTTATAACTAGTAAAACTTAGTATGTAATTATCTCTCTACTAGTCTATTACTTTTCCTTATTTTAACTTATATCATAGTCTATACTTATAATAGATCTATATAATATATAAAATAATATTCTAATTCTTGCCCTTACACTAACTAACTCCAAGTCTGCACCAGAATAAAACCAATCAATATATACCATATAGACAAGGTATTAATGCAAAAAGAGGAGCCTGTTTCCTGGCCTATCTCAGTTCGGGAGTTTCCGTCGCGATTTTCAGGTACCTGTCCAAGCTGTTATTCCTGAAAGAACATATTTTCACTGCGGATTTGTAGCGTAAAATCCATGACTGTATGTGCTCCAAACATCACAATAGCTCGATGTTATATGCCTTATACAATCAAATCTTCTATTCCCTGCTGATATTCTATGAATGCAACCTCCCTTAGAGACTTAGACTTTCTCTTATTTCCTCAACCCTACGTCTCTGCTGTTGCTGCTCATCGAAATTCCCATCTTCCAACCAAATTTCAAATGCTTTCCCACATATTAGCCATTCAGAATCGATAATAGAATACCACACAGTGTCTCTGCTCCTCCCTTTATTAATCTGATCTTGTCTATGTGTTCCTTCGTAGACAAACCCATACCTCTCTGCAGCCTTCCTTGACTGGAGATTTAAGGAATTGGTCTTCCACCCTAATCTTCGATGATTCAACTCAAACATAAGACCGCTAAGGAGATAGACAGCTTCCGTCCCCGCCCTGGTCCTTTGTAATTGAGGACCATAGAAGAGTCCAAGCTCGGCGACTCGATTGGTAAGGCGATCCTCGGACAAAGCAAAGGCAAGGCCGAGGGCTTTGCCTTTATTTTGTCCGGAAAGGGGGAGAACAGCGTAAATCACAAGGTCTTGGCTAAGTTTAAGAAACTCATTTAGGTAGTTATCGAATTCGGAAGCCGTGCTAACTGGCTCGTCAGGCCACCACATCCAGAGATCGGCATGAGACCCTATGTTCTCCCAAAGGTCGGGGAAATGCTTCTGCGTAAGGCGCTCTAGAATCACGTGCTTGCCAGTCAAGGGCTCGGGTCCGGGGAAGCGTGCAGGGCTGGTGTTGGAGACGACTGGTGCAAGAGTAAGAGAGTTCTTCGACATACTGGAATGAATCTAAGAGGTGAATTGAGATGTTGACTTTCGAATATAATGTCGTTTCAAGAGGACGGATAAAGTCAAAATATACTATGATTCTGATCGGGAGAGAAATATCCAGTTAGGTAACTAGTAACAGCTTTTCAGAAGGGGTGAAAAGCAAGAATCTAGTGTGTGAAAGACGGATGGTTGAGGTACAGTAGTAGTAGAGAGCAGTTGGGAGGGCCGAAGGCCCCGTTATCTATCTCCAAAATACGCAAGGTTCTTTTGCACTAACTAGGCTTGGCTATCTCCTTCCATTATTGGAGGTACGACCGGGAACAGCGCGCACGCTTCGCGAGGCTTCCAAGGCTAAAATAAATACTACAACTAGATAATGTGGCTTTTACGAGCTGGCAATGTGGTCTTTATTGTAAAATGGTGTTTATGGCCCGTACGATTAGGAGGCCTCGCAGAGCTAGCTGTAGTTGAGGTCTAGGCGACGTGCGCTTGCGCACTCGAGCCTAGGTAGGCCGTAGCTACGAAGTAATGTTAGTACCATAATACTTCTTTTTAGTTGTACCTCCTTCTAAGAAGCATACTGGCCGAACTCACATCGCATTGGGCAAATATTAAATTAGCATTGTACACGTATCAGGACCGACAAGACGAAGCTTTTAAGAATCGTTGCACCTTACCCCAGATGTAGCTGGCGCAGGAGTTGTTTCAATTAGTCTTCCCCTTCATCCGATGTTGCGTAGAGAATGGACCTGGCTGTATACTAAGCTAAGCTTTCCAAGAAAGTATCAGTCGGTGCTTCTGAAGAGAACGGGCGCGTGTTGATTGTGCACAGCCACAATACCGCAATGCTGTATTGACAATAATGATCGTACGGTAATAGTAACACAACAGATAGGCAAAGACAGCAAAGGGCAAAGTTACAATAACATATCTACTGCAAGGACTGTGCCGGTGCATTATCCTCGATCGTTTCGAGTCTCTGTGCTTCCGGATACCGAGCCCTGCTCACCCTACTACCCCTACCTATCATATCATATCATATCATCTGCTTCGCGTGCACCGCCATATTCTCTCGCCTCGACGCCCCGAGGCCATACTCCTCATCCTGAATCTAGTCTCCCCCTCAAGCGCAATCGCAATCGCAATCGAAATCGCGATCCTGCAAATGGTGTGAAAGCATGGAAGAGGACAAGAATCCCGACGCACTGCGTGATGCGCCTCCTTCCCCCCATGGCGTGTCTACCATCAATGGCGAATCTGCGACTAATGCCCCTCCGCCAACTCAGTCGCAAGGCCCAGCTGATCCCTACACCAAAGCTGTCTACGATGTGATCAACTCTGAGGTGAGATACATTGGATCCATCATCTCCGCTGCGCTAGGGCTAACAGAAACCGCGCTAGATTGGTGTCTCGACGCTCCTCAACCGTCTTAAGCAGAGCATAGCATCAGCTAAGGTAAGTTTGAAAGGACCTTGCTCGTCAATCGCAGGCTAATTCTGGCGTTTGATAGGAGTTTGCCACATTCTTGAAGGAGCGCTCCAAATTGGAGGATGCGCACTCGGTTGGCCTCAAGAAGCACTGTAGGGCGACAGTGGAGAGCATGCGGAAACCGGACCATAGACAAGGATCCTTCCTCCATTCCTACGAGGAACTCACAGCTATCCACGAGCGCATGGCTGACAATGGTGCACAGTTCGCTGCATCTCTGCTACAGATGCACGAAGATCTGCTAGAAATGGCCTCAAACATTGAACGAAGCCGGAAGCACTGGAAGACCAATGGGCTGGCAGCAGAGCAGCGGGTGGTAGACATGGAAGCGGCTATGAGAAAATCCAAGACAAAGTACGATTCATTGGCCGATGATTATGATAGAGCAAGAACTGGAGACAGGCAGTCTGGCAAAATATTCGGACTTAAGGGCCCTAAATCTGCAGCCCAGCATGAAGAAGATCTTCTACGAAAGGTGCAGGCTGCAGATGCTGATTATTCGACAAAGGTGCAAAATGTACAAAGCCAACGAGCAGAGTTGCTATCAAAATCTAGGCCCGAAGTCGTTAGAGCTCTCCAGGATTTGATCAGAGAATGCGATTCAGCCTTGACTCTTCAGATGCAAAAGTTTGGTAAGTGGTGTGCGATTTGCGGCATTCGAACAAAAGATGGATACAGCTGACTGATTTCGAAGCGTCATTCAATGAGAAACTCCTCCTAAGCAATGGCCTTAATATCAGTCCTATGAAGGGAAGCGACCCCGCGAGTCAGCGACGCAGTCTTCGCGAAGCAGTCTTCGCCATTGACAACGACAAGGACCTTAGCAGTTACCTGACAGGCTTTGCCAACAAAGTTCCTCCTAAAATCTCTGATATCAAGTACGAACGCAATGCAGTTAGTTTAAAGGGTCCTAATTTCCCACTCGACTTTGCTGCGTGCTAACACGATCAGGTATTGAGCCCTGCGCAGCACACTGGCCCTCCACAGCGTCTTTCTGACCCATCTACATCCTTCAACTCACGCCAAGTCCCACCACAATCTTTTGGTGTAGCTCAACCTCCCCAGCAACCTCAGCACCAGACCAATGTAAGCCAAGGCTTTAATCAAGCGCCTCCGCCTGCTGCACAGCCACAGCAGTCGCATCAGCACGAGAGGAGTTTTAGCCAAGGGCAGCCACCTATGCAGCAATACAACAATGGTGGTTCAGTGCCAGGCCCTGTTGCCAAAGGGGCTCTAGGTGGTGGCCCAGCATATCACTCTAGTTCTATGAGTGCCAATGGACCTCCTCAACTTTCCACCCTCCCGTTCCAGACGTCACAAACACCGCCCCCTTCAAACTTCCAGCAACAGTCATCGAGCCAACCTCCATACCCACAATCACAGGTGGCATCAAGTGCTAGTCATTTATCCCCATTGAAGCCGGTGTTTGGACTTAGCTTGCAGGATCTTTTTGAAAGAGATGGATCCGCAGTTCCCATGGTTGTTTATCAATGCATTCAGGCTGTAGACCTGTTTGGATTAGAAGTTGAGGGAATCTACCGTTTGTCTGGTACATCGTCTCACATAACCAAAATCAAAGCTATGTTTGACAACGGTATGGTCTTCAATGCATTTTCAAATCTGGAAGCTGACAGGACGTAGATTCCTCTAAAGTCGACTTTCGAAACCCCGAAAACTTTATGCACGACGTTAACAGTGTGGCGGGCCTGCTTAAACAGTTTTTCCGGGACTTACCTGATCCGCTTTTGACAAGCGAGCACTACGCTGCGTTTATTGATGCTGCAAGTACGTGCACTATGTGATATCCAAATACCGAAACGATGCTGGGCTAACATAATACAGAAACCGAAGATGATATAGTCAGACGGGACTCCCTCCACGCCATAATCAACAGCCTCCCAGACCCTAATTATGCTACTTTACGTGCACTTACCTTACACTTGAATCGCGTCCAAGAAAGCTCCTCCGCCAATCGCATGAGCGCAAGCAACTTGGCTATTGTGTTTGGCCCTACCTTAATGGGTGCCAACACGGGGCCTAACATCAGCGATGCCGGTTGGCAGGTCCAGGTCATCAATACAATACTTAACAACACCTACCAGATTTTTGACGATGATTGAAACCAGGGCAATTTTTGAAATGATTATAACTGCTTGCTGCATGGTCTAATTGTAGGATTTGTAGAATATTACGAGCAGAAGGAGAGCGAATACTATTCAAATACAATTGTGAACCTAGCATCATGGTCCCGTCTCATGCTGGAATCCGTGGTGCATACTAGGAGTAGATACTGGAAAGGTGGTAGGATTAGAAATAGGGCATTGTCAGCATCAAGATGCATAGGCTGACTGAAGAGAGAGGGCGGCGGATGTGGACTAGCCGAAGAGTCTTCAGTGGGATGGAAGGAGAACAAATTGACGATCTAAGTTTGTCTACCACTACAATACTCTCTTCAACAAGGCTTCTTCTGTTTAGTGGCCAAGAAAAGGCGAACTATCACAAAAAGATACGGACACACTCCTAACTCTTAAGAAGTAATTCACGTTATCATGGCTATTGCCTGGTATATTTCGTTGTACATGCCAATCATCTAAAACCCATCATCCGTATTCACAAGTGCCGTCTAAAGTATCCCAGCCTATGCGCCAACAATGACATCCAAGTTTCCATCATGTTTTCTTAGTCCCACAAAACGCCTCCAAAGTACATAGCTACCTGGCTAAAAGATACAAGTTTCCATAATCATTGTTTAGCTCTTTCGAGCTCCAAAAAGCGTCAAGCTCAGACTAGTATCATTGAGATATGATTTGGGACCTGACTCTGGATCAACGCCAAGCATCTCCCATCGACGAAGTGGAAAAGGGACAAGTTTCTCTCTATCCATTGTTCTGGCCTCTGCTACACTTAAAGTCGACGAGAGACCAGCTTTATCTTTCTGACTTAAAATTAACCAATCTGACGGATTTCCAGCATAGCTAAAGAGATAGCGAAGTCGAGGATTCGATATTGAGTCTTTCAGGCTTCGAATGCAATAATGTCGTAAATCATCAGGTAAGGAGTCCACTAAAACTAGTGTAAGGTCGAATGTCTGCTCGATGAGTCCGTTGATAGTCTCAAGGCTGATATCGAGGGAGCCCAATTCAAGTAGTAGAGCAGCAAGTGCAAGCAGCGCTTTGACTCGAAGCTCGTTCCCTGCCTTTGAAAGCTCGAAGGCCGACGCGTGGTAAGCGGAGAATGAAACCAAGAGAGGAAGCCATTGCGTCACGACTTCTTGTCTTAAAACGAAGTGCTGAGAATGGGCAAGAAGAAGCCATGTGTTTTGCAGAGTCCCAACAATCTCTGCAGGGAGGGCTGACGGATTGGTGCCTGTGTAGGGACCATTGTATGCTGTAGCATCAATTATGTATAGGAGATTCTTTGCCTGTGTAATTTGGTCCTTGCTCTTGGCCAAGTCATATGTCGCAGCCGCCTTCAAAGAGGGAAAGGAGGCAAGGAATTGTAGTTGTGCCTTCGAGCGGAGGTGTTGCGCAATGGGAACATCCATGAGGGGAACAATGCTAGCCCAAGTGGTACTCCCCCCTGAAACAGCTGCTTCAATAGCATTCTGGAAAGCCTCTAGACGAGTGGCAGCGGTGCGATCGATGTCTGGAGACCTCTTTGAACTGAACATGGACGCGAGCTTCAGCCTACAGAATGGCAACGTTAGATCGTTGGCTAAGCCTAGTACTATTTCCGTCCGGACTCCTTCAAAATTGTGCTTTTCTAGACCAGGGACGAGTAGTCCATCAATGAGGGACTCGATAGCTTCAAGGACCTTGTGGTTGCCGCTATTGCACAAAGGTAAAACTAAAATTTGACTTGTTGATTCGGTGTCGACTACTACAAGTCTCTGTATTGCTTGCCGTGCCTCAAGAGTCTCTAGAATATCCAACACTCCGATTGCTTCGTCAGAAGTCTCCAATGAAGATGAATGCTCGACAGCTCGACGTAACAGGGACAGAATCTCTGTGGGATGATCTTTTTGCAAGTGTGTCTGCCTGATTCTGAAACGATAGGCTTCTTCAGTGGTCATCAACCCTGGGATATTTGAAGGAAGTATGGCAAGTGATAGTGCTTCTCGTGAATTGCGTAAAACGATATGATTCTCCAGGTCGAGTTCCAGAGCTCCGTTCTTCGGTACCATATTGACCGAGGTATTGCTCAGATCCAGACATCCAAAGCTAATCAGAGGAGCAAAGACTTCGGTCATGCTGGGGCGGATGCTCATTTGTTGGAAACGGTGTACCCATGCCGTCATGAGAGTATCAAAATGAAGTGCATCAAAGGTTTTTAGCCTAGTTAGGAGTAATCCGCAGCTTCGCTGCTGCTCCATTGACTTCCCCCAGGAAGCTTCTAGGCGACTTATGATTCGTTGGAACAAACGCTCTAGTGTAGCTTTATCCATGCTGTTGCCACTGGCTAAGACCTTTTCAATCTCGTCGGTAAAGTCGGCTTCTTCAACCTGAAGCACTCCGGCCATGTGGTCCGATACTGGAGAGCATGCGTCCGCAGCCGTTTTCCTATCACTCCGTGCAAGTTCTTGCGCGAGCTGTTCAGCGATGGCCTTTTGCTCTGGCATTCTTCCAGCAAGACTTGCGAGTGAGGCCAAAAACACTCTTGGAAGAGAGTCATGATCTTCAAAGACCGATCGAAGCCGTGTAAGTAATATCTCGAAGAGCCCTTTCAGCGCACCAACTGCCGCAAGGCACTCTAGATGTAGGTCGAGGCTGTCCGCAATAGAGGAGAGAACATCGGCATCATTAGAGCTTGTGGCAATCCTTAGAACATCGGCAAGCATAGAAAAGTCACCTATCAGCTCCAAATAATGCCGTACTGTGCTCAGCTCGGATGCCGTGATTGGAGAAATCTCACTCTTGCCCGGTGAGGAACTCCAACCATCTATTCTTGGTATTGTGGACTTGAGGACTTGATGCGCAACTTTCTCCCGGAGCCATAGTCCAATCTCAGACCTGCTCGTCCGACTCAATTTGGGTAAATGATCCTCAAAGTGGTCCACACTATAAGCACACCAGACATCTGCCTCGGAATTCATATGTGTTTGCATCCCTGGTAGTGTCTTATCAATCAAGCACATGGATGCCTTGGTCCGTTCATCTTCGTCATCAACATCAAAACCAGCTCGGTGAAGCAGGGTGTTGCGTAAGCTTATGATTTCCTCACTAATGTTATGGGTAGGTAACTCAGCGAGCAGGCGTGTGGCGAGAGGGCCGTCTTCCATTACCTCTGTTGCATCGTACAGACCACCCCGAGCAATTAACCACTGAAGATAAGTTGGAGTAGAGAAGTGTTCTGAACGAGCAAGCTCGGATATGAGATGATACACAGAAGATCTACAGCGACCTGTTTCACATGCTGTCGATTCGAGAAAGCCAAGGATGGCCTCGGTCACTGCAGCCCCATTTCTACTCCAGGAACGAATAATCCGGGTGCCAACAAATATCTTTGCGAAGCCAGGCCGATGAGAGGATGTAGACCATTCCAAGACCGTACGAATGAGCATTTCCTTCTTATCAGAAAGATGCCAGTATTGCGTAGACATTTCATTGGTGTATGGCTTTGAAAATAGCATATCCAACTGCTGGATAAGTTGCTGGCGAGGGCTGAGCTGCTTTTCTGTTCCTGGCGCAGTAAGACGCCCATTACGTGCATCAATCATCGTGAAGGACAGTAGAAGTGTTTGATCATTTGAGTCGAGATTGGACTGCAAGACATTCCGATGCTTCGCCCATACCATTGGGGAGACGAAGCTTTCCGGGTTTGAAATCATCAGCCCCCGTAATAATATCCTCAGTCGGTCTAGAAGAGGGCTCATAATATCACGATCTTCATGTACCACAGTCTGAGAAGTGTGGTTAGCATATCAATCTCACGGTTAAGAAAAAGGTTCAATCATACATCCGTAAAGTGACCAAGTATTGCAGCGGATAGACGACGCCCGTATTTCCGATATTTGAGTAAATCTTTCCAGTAGATTTGCGTGATAAGCAACCACACAGGAAGCCTTGCTTGGAGACTGTTCTCTAGACTCGAAACGAGCCAGTCCATGAAATGTTCACGGTCTAGTAAATGTTCTGCGTGAAAGTGGGTCGATAAACGAATACTTTAAGGCAAGTTAACAGAGAATTCAGCTTGAGGGTAAGGCTGTACTCACGCGTAATTAATCCTATTTTTGAAGCCCTTTTCTCCACAGGATCCTATGATGCTTTCTACGAATTGCTCTACATTTACCGTAAAGTCGCGGATCCATTTTGCTTCCCCACCCATGGCGAATGTGCCACTTACACCCTTTCTCCTGAATGATCTGAGTTCGTTTGCTCCAACACATTTTGCAAGCCAGACAGTTCTTTCAATTGGAATATTTTTGCTCAAAGCCTGATCTAGTAATATCTTACCCCTGACTCCATGTGGAATAGACCGGCTGAGTCGTCGTAAGGAGATCGTTGGATTTGCCAGATCCTTGAGCCACACCTCTCTTTTCGTATCGGTTACTGTAACTCGCGGTGGAGGTTTAAATGATGAGTTAGATGTAATTTGGCCATGGGCTCTCCGTTGAGCAAGGACGCCCGTGAAGAGAGATGATAATGTTTGGAGGCCAGTTTTATGTTTAAGGGCAGGAAATATTGATGCTCTTGCTGTCCCCGTCTCGTTCTGGGTCATCTGAGTCTTGTCGAAGAAACCCTGACGAATAACCGTCTCGGAAAACTGGTCCTCGGGGTGGTTTCCAGTCCAGGGGAAAAAATCGGCATGGCCTGCGTAGCATTAAAATGTGTTACTAGTTAAAAAGAGGAGTCATGCCTACCATTGGGAGTATAACGAGGGGCTGCCGCCGGCACTTCTAAGCTGTACGGCTTCGGGCGACCATCTTTCTTGGGGGTATTCCCTGGCGCAACTCGAGGTTTATCATCCCGATTAGACGGCGAGTGCTGCCCTGGCCGGACTGGCATAGGCATTGGTCGTAATGGCAGTACTTCACTTGGACCTTGTTGGACTGCGCCAGAGCTGAGGTCATCCGGAAGCTCGCTGTGAAGTTGCGGACGGCCACGCAGAGGTACAGATGGCTTCTCTAGCGGAGGTGTATCTAGTATTGGTTTCGGCGACTCAGCATGAGCAGAATGCCTTGAGTCTTTTGTGATTTCCAGCTTCAGGCGCGAGCCGCCAATTCTCGGTGCGCCTCCATATCTTCCTGGCGCAGCATCGGAGCCCTCAAAGTTCAAATCCACAAAACTCTCATTGTTCCTCCGAGTCGGGGATGACGAAGGGAATTGTTGGGATAGGGTACGATGTTGCGAGGGCCTCTGGAGTACGTTGTTGCCAGAGAGGCTTCTCTGAGCCGGAGCCGAAGGGCGAGATGTCATATCGACTCCATTCCGAGGCGGCTGGAGTAAGGCTAAAGTAGTGATTGATAGGTATGTGAGTGACAGTCGATGCGGAGGATTGTGTTGGATAGTTGGTGTACGAAGCAAAGGAGGTCAGGAAGGCAATGGGAAGAACGTGGTTGTGATCGTTGATCAAATAAAGAATGGGTCGAAGAGAGTGGTGTAGTTGTACGAGGTTCAAGTCGGAACTGGGGCAAGCGGTGCGCCGCCCAGAAGAGCGAGACTACGGTACCGTAGTGGTGGATAAGATACAGTGGAAGACAGACACACGGGCTTGATTAGACGGGAGACAGGGTAGCGCTCTGGACTGTTTGCGAGGCCTCAGGTAGGAAGCTGGGAGGCATTTGTATGTATAGTACTGCGCTAATCAGGTAGGTATATAGGCAGGTACCAAGTTGAACAGTAATCTCATAAGTGACTAAGAAATAAAGAGCGACGTTCGGATCCTCTGTAGAAGTATTCTCCAAGTACTAAATTCTCTGGTGGTAGGGACTTCGTACAAATTATGAATCGCTCGCTCTTTTTAGAAGGCTACCTTCCTTAGGTATCGTACCTTGATACTGCCCCTGTTAGGTAAGTGATTTGTCTCTCTTCTCTTTCAGCAGGTCCAGCTTCAACTGGTTCAGTGGTTTTTTTGGGGGGTTGATGACAGACCAGAAGAGACCTTGCTGACTGACACCTGCGCCGTACGGTGCGACTAGTGTAGTGTAGGCACTTGCGGTCTTGCATGCTCCTTCGTTCTTCTCAATTTAGCCGCGCCCGCCTGAAGCAAAATTGCTATAAGTAGTAGACGGCATGACGGAAGACAGAAATGGAGGAAGAGCATGGAGTCCCATCACACTAGACTACGTAGTACAAATACCATTGGTAATTGGGCTGGTTGAGTTTGTAGCTTTAGCTTGGAAGCAGTCTGAGTCTCCCTTCTTTCCCCCCCTTTTGTGCCACTAAATTCACCCAACATGGGTGGGTCACTTAGGTTGTGACTTGAGCTGGGAAGAAATCATACGTAGTAGTAGGATTTGGTGTTTTCTTGATGTGACTGTGAGACATACTGTACCATGGGTGACAGTGGTGTAATGTTGATTTCAACAGTGCTTAGTAATAAATAATGCCTAAGCTTACAGACAGGTTATCCACCAATATCGGCTTCCGTAACTTGTACGTAGTACGGTAATTCCTTCCTACTAGATAGCTTCCTTTCAAGTGCCCTATCCGTACAATTTCTCCGACGCAACACCACTGATACCACTCCAACCTTTCCAATGTCGTCGTCAAGGAAAGATATGCGGAGGGCAGACCTCGGTGGGAACACCAGCGCGCACTCCCTTGCAATTTGTGCCCAGACTAACCTCCCAAGTTATCCCATATCAGACCCCAGCTGCGAAGAAGGAGGAGTCTAGTGTTTCTTCTACGATGGGAAGCACGCTACCTATGGCTGCTATGTTCACACGAAACAAATTCATTGGCTGGTAATTGGGTTTGCTTTCCATAATCACAGCAGGGTCTGAATATATGTTATGTATAGGGCATCTGTTGTATTTGCGATACAGACTTGGCTGGGCGAGAGTCCGGAGTCGAAGAAGACAGCCAGTCAACCAGCAATATTCTCTGTGGCAATGTCTTGTAAGTGAGGGTGTGCTCTTTCAACCAGGGTAACATAAGCTAATTGGATTTCAACAGTCCTTGCTCTTGTCGTCGTAAGTGAATCCGATTCCACTCGATAACTCTTGCTAAGCTAGCATGCAACAACCAGACTTACCTCCCAATGTTCTTGCCACCACCAGTGACTCGAGGAGGCATGGGTACGGAGGCACCCGCCGCTGCACCGCCGTCATAGGAGGAAGGCTCTACGGTATTCATGTATTATTGATGTCGTTCGAGGTCCATGTATTATAATACGGTGGGGGGCGGGGGCGGAAGATATGCGCTGGGTTGATTTGGCATTGGAGTAGCGATGCATCCTAAGAATTTGTTATTGTTGTTAATCGAATTCGAAATACTAGGTCAAAGAGTGTAAGATGAGGCTGCCTTAGAGTTGGACTGGGGACAATGGAAAACGCAGCCTGTGGTCTTTGTGAACGAATGTGAAAGACTCAAGCACAAAATATTGCTTCATTATTGAACCTAAAGAACCTAAAGCCTTGATGCTAGATTATTCAAAGAAACGGTGGCAAAAGCGTATTCCAAAATGAAACTCGGTTTTAGTACCTAACTAGAACTACCTAGGTCCTACGTGAATCACCTCAATGAATCATAGTAAATGAACTCATCAGGGTCCCAAAATCGCATCACGTGCGGAGAAGAACTGGTTTTTAGCGTGGTTCCTCACCCCTCGTTCGTTCCAGCACCTTCACCACCACGACTTTACTCATCCTACCTATCCATCCACAACACATACGACAAGCACATCTCCACTCTATTCCCTTACATTCTAAGCTCTTCGCACGCGATACTATCGCCTAATCCTCTTGACAACACCACAACACCTGCCCCAGGAAGCCAGAACACTCGAGTTTATGACTTCAATGTAAGTTTGATCTCCCGCCACCCAGCGATTACTACTCTTGGTGTATCTGCTGACAGTACTCTCCTCGAAGTGAAAACCTCAAGACCTTCGTACGTTCTATGCTACCTTTACTTACTCGCAAACCTTGCAACTGGCCCCTCGTTGCCACCTCAGCCTTATCGTCGCACCGAACACAGCTAACAGCCCCTCGTCAAACAGGACCCCTTCGCGGAGGCCGACGAAGATACAGGAGAGACCAAGCAATCGCAGAACTACATACACATTCGTATTCAACGTGAGTAGTTATTCCCGACACTTTTGACTCGGGGAGCAATACACTGCCCCGCATCTGACGGCATCACTGCGATAAGCGTACTAACTGGATTCATCCCAGAGCGCAATGGTCGTAAGACTTTGACAACTGTTCAAGGCCTTCCGAAAAAGTTTGACCAGAAGAAGATTCTTAAGGTCATCAAGAAGAAGTTCGGTAAGATCGATCTGCCATCCATTCGCTTTCTTTGCTGACCGTTCCTGCAGCTTGCAATGGCACCATCGTTGTTGACACCGAGATGGGAGAGGTGATCCAACTTCAGGGTGATCAACGCAAGGATGTGCAAGAATTTCTTACAGACAAGAAAGAGGGTCTGGAGCTTGATGCCAAGACCATCAAGGTAAGCCCAATTACAAAAGTCTCCCTTCCCACATCTGCTAACACAAGTTCTAATACACAGGTCCACGGTTTCTAAGCCCATCGAATCCACCCCGCCAGCCTCCAAAGGGGAGCCTCGATAGGAGTCAAGGCCAACATCATTTCAACTTCTTGCCCTCGTCTCCTTCATAGTGGCTGGGTCGACTGATCCTTTATGGTACGGTTCGATATGGGGCGTTCGATGATACCCGCGTTCTGCAAACGCAAATAAATGGCATGGCCTAGATGGGAAGATTTTACTTTTATACGACAATGGATTTTGCTTTCGCATGGATTTCAGTCATTTGTACTACTCGTGGCAAAGGTTCATGTCCCGATTTTCCTCGGACAGTATTAGCATAGCAACACCTGGCAACTCAATACGAGATTCGATATAACATCTTTCAGAAGTCCACAATTCTCTTGGTAAGTAGCGCGTGAGACCTGCAGTTTGCATTTACTATGAGAGAGAGCCTTATTCCAATTGGCGGTTGAGATGGCTTAGAACTTGGTATCGTTCACACATTCTGGTCTTTTATGACAGGCATATTTGCTTTAGTCACTGAGATAAACTATTCGGTAAAACACTCAGTGCGCATTTAACTAAGTTTCCAGCATAAGATTGCACGCCAGCTACAGTGGAAATTTGACTATAGTTCCCTGCCAACCATTCCCATCATCTCTATACCGATTTTCATATATTGCCAGCACCAGCGTGCAAATATGAACAGTGGCACCGGAGGGTCATTTTCCCTCGTTAAGTGTAGCTGGAAAAGCAAGCTGGCCATGCTGATGAAGCTGGCGATGGAGAAAATCGATATGGATAGTGAAGTTTCTTTAAGGATAGCAAGCCGAGGATGTGTGAGATGGTAGAGAAAGGTTAAAGTCTGAGCTCTTGAATTAGCTTTTGCGCATTCAACCTTGCCAGCCTACTTACTGCAGCTATACTTATCCAGGCCGGTAACAACAGGCGTGGATCTTCGGAGCCACCTGATAGGTAGAGCACCCAAGATGTTATGTAGGCATTGACGGAATTTGTGGTAAGAAGGCGAACAAGCGTTGCTGATATGGATTTAGTTCTTGAGCTTCTAAATCATCAGAAGGATTCTGCTTCTACCTTGCGGGGTATAATTCAAAAGCCTGCTTCGCGTAAACAATGGCGAAAGGTCATAACAGCGAGGTAGAGACTTACCAACGAGACATGAGACAATCCGTGAAAAAAAAAGAGAGATAAGCAGATGCGCAGCACTTTGCCTATATATCAGCTTTTGACGACAATGTATTTGCCTCTCCAAAGCTAGCAGATCCACAACATACCCAGACAACAGCCAGGAAGACCTCGGTGACCCTGAATCTCCTCTCTACACTCCACGGCTGGCCTGCGGCATCTTCATCGAGCAACAATTCTCCCATGAAAGTGAGGGCGCATCGTAGACCCCACCATGCTGCTGGCGCCGTACTAAGGGCGCGACACAGCAGCAGCGGAAGATGCCAGCGTTTGTCGACACCCAGCAGGACTGCCACGCGTGGATGCAAGACGGAGTTCTCCTCTGACCGGTCGGACGTGCTATCGTCGGAGTCTGGAGTCGGGCTGTACGAGGGAGGTGCCTCGGTTGTGGGCAGAATGATTGGGGTCCGGCTGTGAGGGTGGGTGTGGGTGTTGGTGTTGGTGTTGGTGTTTCGAAAGCTTAAGGACGAGGGGGTCAGAGAAGCCAGCAGGAATATTATTTTACGGCATGTGCTGCCGTTCGCAATTGTCACAACTGTCGATGGAAGATGCAGCAATGAATGAATGAAAACAGGAAGAGGAGGGGCGCGAGAAGAGATAAAGAGGTGAAGGGTGGATGAAGAGGTGAAACGGAGGGGCTTAAGATGGATATCAAGTAAGACCAGTACAGTAGTAGTAAGGCAAGCAAAGGTAGTAGTACTGTACCGTAATAAACAAGGGGTTCTCTGCAGCACACACGTCGTGTGGAGACGCTACGCTACCCCGGATCTAACTTTGACAGGGTGACGACGGGAGAACCTTGTTGGAAGACCCAGGCCAGGCCAGGAGAGGATGCTGGTGAGTACAAAGTAATCCAGTAATTAGATCAGGAGATAGAGAGGAGTCCGGTCATTTATTGCCAAAATAGAAGCCAGGCAAGGAATCTACAGGTGCAGTATCTCATAGCCACAGTGTACAGTACCTAAGGTTCCTACAGGAACAAAGAAAATCGGTAGAAAGGTAACGAGTAAAGTAATTAATCTGCCTCAGTGCCTGTACTGTCACTACTAGTATGGCCTTCCCGGAAACTACCCTGTTAATTCCATACGCTTCTTCTTTTCTTATTGTACTGGACTATACCTCCAGTACGGAAGGCACACCTACGTAGGTAGGCTACTGTAGTAGTACTGTACTGTAGGTAAGTGTCTTTCATTCGTACGAAAATTACACTGAAGGCCAGGTGATCCGTAGCGGTGGTACTTACCATACCGTCAATCTTCGGCCCGATTGCCGATTAGGTACCTTGCCCTCGGATAATTTACGCGTCGTGACAAGGAACTTTGAGTTCTTCCGCGCCGACATTTATTTGGAGGATGAGGATATATTTCAATGCCCAGAAAAAAAAAATCAAATGACGGTCAGATTTCATTCAGCAATTGAAATCACTGTCATGGCTCAATCAATGCGGCGGCCGCTCTACTTGGTCTCCCTCACACCCTTCAAATTCTCCTCTTCTATCGTCTCTGCTCCCCTTCAACGGCGATGTTTCTCTCGGGTTGCGCCCCGTTTGGCTATAAATCAACAAGCACAAGCTGTGCGGCCTGCACAACCGCCGGAACGCAGTATTCGCCTAGCTTCGAGAGAGATGCAACAGATGCCTTCGGATATAGGCATGCTAGAAGGTACGCTTTCTTGGACATTGTGAATAAGAAGGATTTGACGAACTAAAGACCACCATAGGCACTTTCATCACTCCGCCGTGGTCGCAGCAGCCCTCTCTCTTCAGTAATCCGCGCGGTCTCTTCGAATTCCAATGGAGACGCCTACGTACCCGTATTCAAGACAACGTCTCTAACATGGTCCTTAAATTTTCCTCTCCTAAAGTAAAGTCCTGGTATAGACGAACCATAAAACTCAACCGTGGCAAACTTGCCTCCACAGCAACTACTCTCCATAAAAATATGTACACAGCTTTTGCACAAGGAGACTCTCAAGCGCTGCGCAAGATCTGTACGGATGGATTATATGACAGTTTCCAAGCGAGGATTTTGTCGAGATCGAAAGGTGAGACGACGAAATGGGCATTGGTGAAGTACAATAAGAGGGCAAAGCTCATGTCGAATCGAGGAGCGATTCTGCCATCTTCGTTTGGCGTTGGAGAGGGCACGGCATTCAGGCAAGCGGTGGTGAGGATAGCTTCGAAGCAGAGGTTAACAAGATTTAAGCAGGATGGTTCGGTGGTGCCAGGCACTGGCAAGGAGAAGGATGTAGTGGAGTATATTGTCATTCAGCAGCAAATTTCGCATTGGAAGCAAGGCTCTTGGAAGGTTTGGGGCACAACGGAGCCAACCAGACTTCGGAACGTCGAAGAGACGTAGAAAACAAGCCCGCGATCCTTTTTTGGAGATATGTGTATGGGACGGAGTCAATAGGACGGTCTAATTGTGAATGTTCAAATGTAAAAATAAGGGAAGCATAGCGTAGCATGATGTATAATATGAATATGCAGTCCCACTCCAACTATTATCTCAAAAACATTTAGAGCTATCTCGTATATGTGACTATCAATATGCCTTGTTCTAACTAAGAACAAACCTTTACAGCATGCATGAGTCGCATAGCTCAGTAGTAACTTCCAAATAAGCTATACCCCTTCACTTCAAACATCCACCTACAAACCAAACACTACCCTATCTTTTCTTCGCAACTCTATGAGCTCTATCATTCTGTCACAGTGGATGGATATAGCTCACCATACTCGCCTTTCCTCAACCGGACCCCTCGTAACTCACTTAGAAGAATTTTCCTTTGTGGTCGATAGTGACAAGAGCAGCTGATGAGCCTGGGTGGATATCGTCACCAGTTGCATATTGTGGTGTCCTCTCAAGGTACGCTGGGCGATCAAGAGCATCAAATCGAGCCCCCTTGACCTTGGCTTCGATCAACCGATACGTCAATCTCAAGGCCAAGGCACCAAATCCCCATAAAACACCACCAACGGGAGCAGCTACAAAGGCACCAAAGGCGCTCCAGTCATTGCCGTAGAGACCTTTCTCCAAGAGCATCAACTTAGCTCCGTCTAGAGCGTTGCCAAAGTAGACGGTCCCAAAGATGAAAACAGTGAGGAGACCTCCAAGCCCACCGACTACGACCTCGAAACCTCTCCACCAGTAGAAACGATCACTGAGCCCCAGTACAAGAACTGGAATGCTAGAAGCCGAGACAAGATCGGAGATGAGATAGATCTGAAGAATGCTAGGCGCTTTGAGGGCTATAGCCACGATTGGAAAGATGATTACGATAACAGCGGCACGGATCCACCATATCGAAATCTTGTTGCGGAAAAGATCATTAGAAGCCGTAGATACCATAGCCGATTGAAGGCTATCAAATGCTGCTGTGCTGAGGGAGACAACCATGACTAGCACAATTCCTACAGTCCAGGCAGGAAGCTGTTCGAGAAGATAAAAGAATGCAATGCTGCCATCTTGGTCAGGGTCTGTAGGGTCGAAAGCACCAGACCAGGTGGCAATCAACCCGGTAGACCCGACAAGAGTTAATACAATGAGTGTTACGGCTATGATGTTTTATCAGTTAGATATTTCACTGAGCCTTGGTAGATGACAGACCTGCTGCAATGGAGACACCAATCCAGAGGTCCTTGTCGGTCTTAGACGCGAAAGTCCTGATCCAGAAGTTGGATCTATTCTTGTAGTTAGTAAATCCTAGGGTTTATGATAAAGTATGGTTCCCGTACAAGAAAAAGTCATTTGTCAGAACGGCGACAGGCAAAATGTAAAGGAGTTGCCAGCCAAGCAGTGTAGGTTTAGTCAAACCAGAAGAGCCAATCAAGCTCTTGTCAATATTTGTTTCCACTCCAACAGTAATCGTAGCAATGATGACTTCATTAGATATCAGTCTAAGGGCTTAAGTTGCTTAGTATATTAGAACTTACTTAGAGCAATAACCATGGCACCCTGAATATTGTCCGTGATGAAGGATATCTTGAAACCGCCCAATGCTTATGACAATTAGTGAGTAGGCAATGCTGATATTAATAGATACATACAGGTGTAAATAGTTGTGACAACACACTCCACGATAACCATGGGCAGTCCATCCATTCCTGTCAAGGCAGTCATGATCTGCTGTAAGGCCGAAAGCTCGGCAACCCTACGAGAGAACCAATGTTAGCAAGTGCTGGTCCAATATATAATAGAGCTAAGCATATTCAACACCCTCCTTTAGTTCCTAACTCGCTTTGATTACTGCGGAAATTTGTCAACAGTTCCAAGGAAAGCAGAGCTCACCACGAACAGAATTCGGGTAAGAGCAGGATTAATCTCATGTCCAAAGACTTATTTTAGATACAGACGCTCAAGTATTGGGTAGATACAAGTATGAAATGAGCATGCTGTGCGAGTCTTCTCGCGCCGTTGAGGTTTTTTGGAGAATGTTACGGAATCGGAGCATCATGGAAAAGAGCTTACATGTAGAGAAACATAGTCACCAGTGTCACAAAGCTCAGGTAAAGGGCTGTAACCAGGCCATATCGCTGTCTCGTCCATTCGGTCAGGACGAATCCCTCGGGGCACTTTTCCCTAATGACGGGACCTAGATATGCAAATATCAAGAGGGGTGCTGCACTCGTGAGAGCATAGACGACAACTCCTTGGACACCTGTAATAGTAGCAAGCTGTGGGTAGGAAAACAATATGCCAGAACCAAGGGCTGCAAAGACCGAGATACCGAGGTTAGCAAAACTATACAAGACGGGAGAGAGGGGGTTTTCGAAGCGGCAGACACTTTCCCAACGCAAGCATTAACTTGATCTGGTGATTACGGTGCAATCTCAGCTTCGTCTCAACAAGGCCAGTGATCTCTTCGAAAGCAAATGCTCGAGTAGTTCGATCACCAGCAATTGCTCTGACTCCGCGCCCGTAGTGAAGCCGCATATGCCTCAAAATACGAACCTCTCGACAAATCTCGACTCAAGTCTTTCCTTGATTGCTGTGCGTATGCTGGGTTGGTAGTCGCAATGCTGCCGCTCTTTCAACGTTGTTGATGCACTAACCGGACGCGATGAAATTCAAGGCCAATGGGAAAGCTGTACATTATTAGCGACCAGTTCGCTGGTAAAGACAGTGACTGGTGGAACAAAATGAAGGTAATTGCGGCCGTGGCACTAACCAAGAAGCACGCGCAGGATTCAAAGACAACTTTGCTCCAAATTTGAACAGCCAGAAGCAAATGAAAATATAGAAAAGGCAAACGAGAATTGCCCGGGCTCTGACCAGTCTGTGTCCTGTTGCCGGACAAGTATTCGCCCTATGAAGGAAGTTAGCAACGAATGTCGATCTCAGTATACCTCGACACTACGGTAGATTCAAACCTTAGTTTGGTGTCTTAACCGCCACGCAATATAACACCCAAAGACGCTGTATGTTAGGTTAGCATCAGTCTGGCTGTGGCGATTCATCCTAAGTTCCCAACTGAACAAACAACTAGGGTTTGGAAACGCACAGAAAGGCCCCATATGTCAAGTAGATAATGGCATTGGCCGCCTACCGAAAGAGAAGCTTAGGTCAGTCTGATGTTTTTAAGTCTCAGTTTGTTGGCAAAATAATAGCATACCTGGGTGGAAGGTTGTCCCATGATTTGCTATTGTAGAAAATGAGCGTGCAAAGGCAGCTGAGATACGCGGGTAAAGGGTAAAGACAATTTGGCGTTGATGAGAAGTCGATGAGGAAAGAATAGTGACGGCGGATGGGCGAGCGCTGAGCAGAACAGAATTTTGCACGTAATTTCGTTACTACCCCGGTTGCAGCGGGGCCGTTGATTGGGGGCCGCTACGGGACTTCAAAGTTCACGAAAATGCGACAATCATATGCCCACATTATTGCGACGAAGTTTTGGAATTCGAGTATCTTGTCATTTGTATTCAGTTCGACTACATTACATTGATTGTGCAAGACCAGCAAACTTGTGAAGACCCTATCCTATATCTGTCTTGTCGAAAGAGCAAGGGGGATGAGGGTGAATTATGGGTGAGAAGAGTGTTGGAATTGTGAGGTACCATGCCCCTTGACAAACAAGTAAAGTATGGAAAAGGAAAGTACAGAGAGACAAAACCATGCAGCCTTGTGTCCGCAAAAATACTGTGCGAGATCGTGATGCTTGCAGGATGGAGAGAACCGAACAGGACAGCAAAAGAGCAAGGCCAACAGAGCAGTGAAGTACAGTAAGTACAGAAATGCAACTGAAGCAGATGGAAAGACAAGAACACTAGGCCTGCATGTTTACCATACGCAGAGAAAAAGAAACAGAAAACCAAGCTTTTAGAGAGTGCAGAGTGTTACTGAGATGAGCTCGGAACTTGACGTCGAATCGTCATGTCGAAGGACCCGTGTTGCCAAATGCTTGCTTACTCAGACTCCATTGGGGATTCGGAGGTGGAACCGTGGCCAAGAGGGGTTGGGGTTGGGGAACGATTCTCAGGGGCATTACTGCTAGCCATGACGGATTGGTAGCAGTAACCACCATATGGCGACGATGCGCATTGCTCATTTCCCTGACCTGTTGGGTATGGGGCATGAACAGGGTAAGGGTAGTAAGGGTGAGGAGCAGTACCACCGACATCACTAGAGCCACGAACTTGATAACCTGGACTCCCAGCCATATAGCTTAATGGGTAAGGAGCTGGATAGTATGCAACTTGTCCCTCAGGGGTGTAACCATAACTGTAGTACGGGCTGTATGGGTAACCGTATGGAGAGCCATAACCAGCTGGTGACCCATATGTTGGCGGAGACATGTGAGTGAGAGGAGACGACGCATGGGCAACTGCTGGAGCTTGCTGTTCAGATTGGCGAGGAGCTGGCGAATGAAATAGTGCAGCTGGAGCGATACGGGATTGGAAAGTACCAGTCGTGAGAGAAAGACGGTTTCGGCTGCCGTGCTCAGAGTTCTTGCCAGTAACCTTGAGAGTCTTGCCCATGAATGTCGAGTTGTTCTTGGTAACAGTAAGCAAAGTGAGCAATCATAAACTAGTATCTATCATTGCTTACCTTGGCCTCCTTAGCACTCTGAGCATGCATTGGAGAAGTGAACTCAATGAAAGCAAAGACATACTTTGCACCGCCTTCAGAACATTAACAACCAACAAGCAGGCCAAAAGCGCATTGTGGACTTACCTTGAATCTTAGATGGGTTCTCAACAAGAAGGATATTTTCAATAGTG
This sequence comes from Pezicula rhizophila, assembly GCA_022190145.1. Lineage (NCBI taxonomy): Eukaryota > Fungi > Ascomycota > Leotiomycetes > Helotiales > Dermateaceae > Pezicula > Pezicula rhizophila. Next base: position 21,705 of record JAJONI010000093.1, read on the forward strand.
CCGTGACGAGAGAAAAGAGCATGGAGCTGCATTTCCGTTGTGGCTTCAGGAAGGTTACCAACGAAGATGGAACGTCGATCAACATCGTAACGAGCTACATAGGCACGAGCAGCCTCGGTGTTAGAGTTTTGACGAGCTGGGGAGTTGTTCTTCGCCACGGCTTGCATGCGATACAACTCATGTTCACGGAAAGCCTGATTGGATTAGTATTATGAGATAGAATGATGTTGATGTACTTACGGCTTGAGCCTCGCGACCACATTCGAACAACTTGAAGTGGGCCATGACACCCTCGTTGAGATTGAGGGCAGTACGCTCGGCAACACTTGGAGCATAACACTCGGTAAGCTCTCCGTAAGGAGTAAGAAGCTCGCGAGCCTCCGCAACGGTGATAGTATTGCCATAGTTGCGCTCGATGAAGAAGAGACCTTTGCAAATAATCAGTAGTGATGCAGAGCAGGAAGCCCAAATATAACTTACGATGAGCCTTAGCCTTCTCACAACGGCATGGGCGACCAAGGATGTGACGACCCTTTCCCTCACGGATAGCTCGCTCTGCATCTTCTTGAGTCTGACGGACTCAGTAAGTACGTGGTTACAAAAGAAGATAGTTGTGTTACTTACAGTGTACTGACAGAAAGCAAAAGGCATGTTCTTGCCATCGCGACGGATCTTGACAAAAACCAAGCCGAACTCTCGGAAGACTTGAGTAACGGCGGCCTCAATGGTCTCTTCATTCTCGGTTTGAAGAAGGCTGGTGGAATGAGTATCGATTAGATGGCAAGTGGGAACCACTTACTTGGCTACGAAAACGCAATGCGCGGGGAGATAGTAACCTTGAGCGTTGTTGGCTGAGATGCGAAGTGAGTCATCACGAACAGAAGGTAATTGGCACTGAGTGTTTGGGTAACATTCTGCCGAGAAGATTTCGGACTTGTCACTAGAGCTGCTGCTGGAACCAGAGCGCCAGTCATCACTCATGAGGGCACGCTTGTCCTTGGACTTATTGCTGCCTGAGGAGCTGCGGTTGTTCTTTGCGGGAGACTGAGCCATGAAGGGATCATCTCGGCTCGAAAGGCCTTGCAGGACAAATGATGACGAGTAACTACAGGACAATATTAGAACACAACCAAAGTGAAACTCGGGTAAATCTCACCGATCAGTGGTTGGGGAATAACCCTCCTCATTCTTGGCCTTGTACTTGATGATGTCAATGGAGTAAGCACCAGATGGCTTGGTGTTAACGTCGACAGGTTTCTCATCACCAAGGTTGAGATGAGCGACGCCAAGAAGGACACCGTCTAAGACAGAAAGTCAGCAAGAGTCATTTGATATTTAGGAGGCATGGAACATTGAGAAGATTGCAGTGACAGGAGTTGGTTGACTTGAAGGGGGCCTAGACACACAACAGACAAAGCGACAAAGACAACAAAAGGACGTGGTTGGAATCAGATGATATTAAACGAGAGAAGCGAGCGATGGAAAAGGAGAAGGAGAAAAGAAATTCCGTGGAAGCAACAAGATGGTATAGAACTAATGCAGCCAGAACCTGTTGCTAAAATGGAGTCTCTGATTATATCCGGTCGGTGATGCGGCCTTGCACTTGCTCGCAGAACTACGTAGGTGCATGTTCTGTTGAGGATGGCATGAAAAAATGAAGCGACGGGGCTGGTGCTCTATAGATTTGCAGTGAAACTGCATGTCATAAACAAGGAAATTTTGTGACCGTGCACAGCACGGCGGCCTGGAACAAAGGCCCAGAACACTACCAGTTGTCTGAACATCAATTAAAGGACTTCGTTGAAGACGGAGACAGGAAAGTATCGTGGAATTGTATAGCACAGACATGGCAAAGCCCTCCGGATGCCTCATCGGTGAACACCTTAAACATACGAAAAGAGAGCAAGGTAGGGGAGAGAGTAAGAACTCGGGAAATAGAAGACTTAAACTCAAGAGAAAGGAGACCTCGAGCGCGACTACTTGTGCGCTGGTGACACTGAGTGGAAGAGTAGCAAGTAGCTACTGGTTGCTGTGACGTGGTGATATCATGAAGAGAAGATGCTTGAGGAAAGCTTGGGAAGTAGAGGCGGGAGATAAAGGAAAGAGAACGCGTACCATTGTTGTGATCATCACCAGGCGTGGCTGGAACACCGTCACCAGGAGTAGCAATACTGTCACCGTAAGTGCTGGCCGGCGATGGATCAACCTTACTGGATGAGCCAGAGCCAGTGCTCGAGGCAATGAAGGAGCCCGTGGTCTGCATAGTGGCGTTGGCAGACTGCTTGCTAGTGGCTGGAGTAGCAGGAGACATGGCGATGATGTGGTTCGGAATGTATGGAAGAGAGTAAAGAAGCAGTGCAGTTCAAGTGTGAGCAGTGATGCAGTTGAAAGGCACTGGAGAACGAGGCCGCGAGAAGAGAAACAGAAAGAGCGTGAGGTGGTCAAAAGGAGTGTGGTTGTTGTTTTATGAGAAGAGGAAAAGAAGAATTTCTGAATGCGAATTTCTTAAGTATAGCTTTCCCGTAGTTCGTAGGTAGATACGGCTGGTCGGCAGAGGCGGAGACTCTCTCCCGGCACGGAAGGAACCCAGATAACTATTTAGCTAGGTACCTGGCTAGCTACCTACCTACAGCCAATAATAAGTACGACGCCTTGAGTTGGATACCTTCACCTGTGCTACCTATCTACCTAGGTACTTAGCTAAGATGCGGGTCCTCAAGGACGTCTCGGAAACAATCGAATCCGGCCAAGTCGCTCGAGGCAGTCTTTGGAGATTAAGCGGGTACGTGACTGAAAGTCACTTCTCACGACGGCAACACCAACGTGACGGCACTCGCATTCAATTGCTGCACCTGATTGCTCCTAGCTAAGTACCTTGGTATCCCTCAGAAGACATAAGGTATTGAATTGCTATAACTCAGCGCATGCATGACTACCTATTCTGAGTAATTCATATTACCAGTGAAGAACAAGGATTAGTGTGCCTGTTATCGCTCTGTAGCAGTACTCCAAAGTGTCTTGTTTACCAAGACTCGCGTCCTTAATATACTGAGGGATAGGAACTTACGCCCTCCCATACAAGCAAAGAGCAAGACGCGCCAAATTCAAGGGCTCCCGTCCGCAGCCTGATTTTGAGTGACAGATATGGCGGCGAAATGGAAAGGATTTCGGGGAGATATGCACATTCCGTGCCAACTTTCCATTTCATGCCTGGTGACGGCCCTTGACCGGAGACTAAAACGCATATATATATATGAAACTGCAGTAGAGGAAACACAGAAGATATACTGCGCAACTTGAAGACTGAACACGAGATAATGAAGGGAGAACATTACTTTGCTTGTCTGTTGTGGAGTTCTTGCACTCATCTACGCTTACTAGCCTTGCTAGTAAAAGCCTTTCCAACAAGACTTCGAGTAGGCTATGTGTGAAGGTTTGGTAAACTGGAAGAGGATGGTACTATAATAGAATGTACACTGAAGCTATACTATACGATTTCTGACAGGAGCAGCTGGAAATTGAACTTATCCTCTCTTACCATCTCATCTCCGCAGAGTGAACTTCTTGTGTGCGTTCTCCATCATTCCCCTTCTAAGCCTATTCTCTTCCATAAACTGCTTGGAATATGTTCGATACAGAAGGGGAGCTCGGTATGTGCGTAGCTTTCGATTGTAGTTTTCGATCTCTCAATTTGGATACAAGACGTTGGATCTCCTTGATTGGCTGATCGATGCCGTGAAATTTGGAGATAATAGCTCAGGATTTGCTTAATCATGTATTTATCTGTCGGTCTCTTATATGTACTAGTCGTTGTGTTGTGTTGGTAGATGGGTGCCATTGCAATTCCTTCTGTGCGCCAAAGTGGTAGTGAGCAGTTCACCCATTTGCATTATGAACAGTTTGTGACGTTGAAAATTTCCTCTTTCGGATATAGTTCTATGAGGATGAGTGCACAGATCGCCTTATGGTCCTTGCTGAAGCTATCGTGCAAACAGCGCCATGCCGCAGTACGTGTAGTTACGATTCTCTCTGCCTTGGAACGTTAACACCTCTTATTAGTTTAGCCCTGCAGCTTCAATCTCTTATGCCCACTAGTTAAGGCATTAATCACGATGAGAGTTTCCCCCAGCCTGGCCAGAGGCTTCATTGGCCGGAGTCTAGACGAGTTCAGGAGGTTATCGCTCATAGGTATAACCAAACATACCCCACTACTTCCTTCTGCAGATCATAACATGCTAATAGCAATTATTCTGCTTCATAGCTTTGAAAGCAGAGGGAACAAGAGTACCTACGAAACCCTATATGCTGTCCAGTTTTCACGATCCGGAATCTGTCAAGGCTTGTAAAGTCATGTGCGATTCAGACATGGGTGGTTTCTCCAGAGCAAGCCTCGACTGGATACCACCATCCACCACATCTGAGTCTCTCCCTTCTGAGAATGCTCAGGGCCATATCCGCTTCCACGGCAAGATTTCAATAGAACTACCTGTCAATAAGCCGCAGATACAACGCACAGGTTACGCAGCGTGGAGAACCCTTGATCGGCCACCTACGATATTTGGGAAGTCATTGTGGGACATCGATCCATACGCTTTTCTTGCCTTACGGATCAAGTCGGACGGGCGGAAATACTTCGTGAACGTTCAAACCGAGTCAATAGTACCAACAGATCTTCACCAGCATAGATTGTATGCGAGAAACCCCGGAGAATGGGAGACCGTCCTCATCAGGTGGGATGAGTTTGTCCGAACAAACCATGGTATCGTTGTAGAGCCTCAATCAGAACTACTCAGGCAAAAAGTTAGGACTGTAGGTATTGGGCTGATTGATCGTATACCTGGAGACTTTGATCTTTCTGTGGAGCGGATCTGGGCTACAAATGGCCTGAGCGAGCAGGATCAGGCCGAAGACGGGAGACTGGAAGAAGGGCAGTTGAAGAGTAAACATGGAAAGAAGATTAGGTGGAGCGAAAAGGGAGGGGAAACACCGCCGACGTAAGAAAGATTGCATAGCCAAATGTGACACGCTATGGACAGTTCGAACATAAAGATGTCGACACCTGTCCTGGCCATTGCCTTCACCCATACTTGTTGCTCCACGAAGCAGAGACACAGTGCAGAACCTTAAACCAAGGTAAGCTGGGGTACGTAGGTTGGAAGTTACCCCATAGATATGCATATTGTGGCATTTGGGTTGTATGCTGTAGACATATCACAAGGTCAATTACTTTCTACAGTGTCCTGGGCTCTGAGTAATTATTTACTTGAATTGGTACGATAATAAGAATTCTTCTGAAGCGGTGCGGTATAATAGAATTGCTTCTGTAATTGATTTTAACCTATATTAAGTCTACGAACTCCTCAGTTTGAGTGGCTGTTTATAATGCGCAAATTATTGAGTCGCAGTAATTGAGTGCCTTTCACTCACGTGTTGACGCGACAACTTGGCATTTCTGATTGTGCATAACAACGACAAATTGTAACATCGCTGCCATCGACTTATCAAGCCCAACCTTCCGAGTTATCGAGATGAGGTGTGCTTCTCAGGATCTGGAGGATACTGCCGATCAAAATGACACGCTTCTTGACGCCCGCTAAGATTGGTCTGCTCGCGCTGATCGAGCTTTATACTGATGCCATTGTACCCACGTCCTCCACGATCCCAATCCTCTCGTTCATTGTCAACCAGCTCCTCCCTGCTACATACTCGAGGTCGCTACCTAAGGCTCAATCCCCATCACAATCCCTCCCATTTGTGCTCGACCTCACAGCTTTTGAGACACTCCTCAGGACTAACCATCCAGCAGCTGCACGCCTTCCTGGTCGGTCCTTGTGGGACCATTTTCTCAAGAAGATATGGGATATAGATAGTTTGGATGCCTTGCACGTCTTCTTTGCGAACCGTCTACATCTCATTGCGAGGACGCGCGAGGAAATGCAAAAGGATGGAGAAATGGGCATACCACCTCCTGCTGCGGATATGATCCTACTGTCTCGGACATCCCCATTTGGTAGCTTTGTTCGCCGTTCGAAAGTCGAGTTCGAGCGACTCAGATTCAGCGATGCCTTGGCACTATGGTCCGCTTTCAGAAACTGGAGGCAGGAGACCAGAGTATACTGGGCAAAAAGGAACGCCAGTCTTGGAAAGTGGGCAGGAGATAAGGCCCTGGGGGACGGAGAAGAAGAATGGGGAGGGGAGGGAACTGAGATGCTGGCAGCAGTAGCATACGGTGTCTCTAAAGCAGAAGATGGATGCGTCAGTACGGATGATGTCGAAAAACTATTGGAATTTCAGGTCGAGCAAATGCAGAGTAAGTTTCCTTTGGCCCTCAAACAGAATTTCATTGACAAGTGCAGAGCTGGGAACTAGAATACCTCTCGAGATTAAAGATAGGTTCAATGCTGTTTTGACTCATGGTGTCATGACACCTAGCCTGGCACATTACCTCAAGTAAGTTACTGATGGAGTACCTGATAATGGATGTTGCTGACTGGCTCTATTTAGTTTTCTTGACGCTTGGAGAGCAGGCGATTATCCTACATCTTTTGACAGCCTGCATCGTTATTTCGATTACACCATGCAGAACCGAGACCGCCTCTTCTACCAATACGCGTTGATGAATCTCGCTGTTCTCCAAGCAGATTTCGGTTGCTTCGATGAGGCTGTTGCTGCGATGCTTGAAACAGTCTCGACAGCACGAGAGAATAAAGATATGGCATGTCTTAATTTTGCTTTGAACTGGCTCTATCATTTTGGAAAGGCTCATCCGAAGACTATAAGCGACGCGGAGTCCACCAATATGCTTGGTGTTGAGAGAGAAGGACTTGCATTTCTTCGAATTAAAGCTAAAGAGACTGGGATGTGGACTCTTTGGAGCTCATCTTTGCTTAGCGAAGCCAAGTTGGGCATGTCAAATGGTGAAAGTCTTGCAACAGCTTTCGAAAACATACTAAAGAGCTCTCAGCTTATCGTTGAGAAGAATATGAAAAGTATGATGGGCCCGCAAATGGCTGTGTATTCTGCTCTTTGGGGAAGAGTCGGAATTTCTCATTTATCAAGTCAATATTGCGAGATATTCCTTCATTGTCACGCCCAATATGCACTCTTCGACGACACTTTAAGGTTCACATGTCGTATCGCTAATCTGCTAGCAGAGAGAGGACAATACGATGAAGCAATGGAGAGACTCGAGAATTTGGACAGCAACGGCCTTCGCTCGTGGAAGGTCAACCAGTATTGGCTAAAAAATCGCGGCATCCTTCGCTTGAAACGAGATCTTCATCGGAATAATCTTGACGGCGCAGACCAACTCCTCTCACAACTTCTCCAATGCAATGATTCAGACACTGACACAGAAATCAGTTTCGAAATAAAGACACTCCAGATCGATTATCTCATCCGACGGTCAGAGTTCAGCAGCGCTCTTGTCAGCTTAGAGCACATGGTGGCAGTCAAGAAAGAACAGAGTGATGATCTTAACTTGCGTGTCAAACTCCTCACAATGAAAGCGCTTCTACAAGCCAGGTGTGGCCGACCTCAGAAAGGATTCTCCGTTGCTGTGCGAGCAGCAAGCATAGCTTGGCGTGCAAGACTTATACCAGCTCTTTGGGGTGCAATGGGTGCTATAGCCAATATTTTAACTTTTCTTTCCGAGTTCCGAGCATCCTCACAGATACTGACCTCCATTATTCCTCGGGCGTTGGAATGTGAGAACTGTTCCTTGAACGCCCAACTGTATTCTTTCTTGGTTGATGCGTATATGGGAATGGCAGGGCAAGAACCAGCTGGTAGCATAAAGAGACAGGAGAAACTCACCCAAAGTGTAGAGTTCATCGAGAGATCATTCAATGAGTACTCGGCGATTGAGGATATCAAGGGGCAGTGTGAAATGATGGCAAAGAAGGCTTCTATTATGCGGATTGTTGGAGACAATGTCCTTGCAAATGATTATGCTAGCGCCTATTTAGACTTGAAGAGAGAGGCGGTGCTTTCAGCGTGGTAACAATCCGTCAATATAATGCCAATTAAGAAGCGAAGTAATTCTGTTCCTAGTCAAAACCTGGTCTGATAGACTATCAGGGATGGTCAGGCTCTGCATATCCTACCTTTTATTTTGCGCGGCCAATTAACTGCGAGCATCTGAATTTGTGCCTCATCTTACTTCACCTCTTTCCCAAGTGATGAAAGCTTTACCAAGAGCTCTGGCTTCCAGCTTTGCCGGCTCGCAATGAATTCTAGAACGAACCTAGCGATGTACTTGCATATGGAGAAATGTTTCTAATGATAAAGGCCTTCATTTCAATGCTGCTACGACTCAAGGAGAAATATACATTTGTCAACCTAGCCCTTCTTCCACCACTTTTCCCATACGAATTTCAACTTTGCCCGTCTGCTCCCATACTTACTCTTTCTTGTGGTAGTTGACGTTATCATTCCAGCTAACAGCAATTTATAGTCAGCATAGATCCCATACATTAGCTTTAAACCACATGCTGAAAACCGTCTTCCATATGGACCTTCAGGCGAGCACTTACAAAAGAGTCTATAATCAGGTTAGCGATGATTCAATCGTATGGTTCCTAGAGCGGCTCACCTTATCTCCATCGCCCCAGAAAAAGTTCTTGGTTCGAATGTTCTGGTATGGGTATTCGGTCCTCTCCTCAAGCGCCGGTAGGTGAGACCAATGGTTCCAATGCTCATTCCAGAGGTTGTAGGCATTAACGCCAGCGATAAGCAAGCATGGAATGGTGACGCTGCTCAGGTTAGTCCTCTTCCGTCCTCCTTCCGTCCTCCCGCTGCACAGCGGGCAATGGGGTCTTACTAGATGGACAACTTGCGCCAGAGATCTACCATGCATGTCAGCTTCGGGCCCAGTCAAGGAAGATATATTCACTACACACCACTGGTAGCCGCAGCATGGTCCTTCACGGCTTTTCTCTCCCGGTTGAAAGCATTATCCTCGGCACCCTTGAAAGCTCCCTCAGTGCTGGCAAATCGTCGCTGGAAGGGAGTGCGAACGGCAGGTGAGCGTATTTGTGCAGCAAAGCGCTGCGAGGTACGTAGCATCGATCGTTGGGGAAACATGGTGTTGTTATTGTCGTTCAATGGTTCAATGGTTCTGGAGGGAACTTGAAGTTGAAGTCATGTCATTCGATTCTTTGAACCACGAGCTTTCGGGTACTCTAATAGTTAATCCGGTTCCGGTACACGTGACATTGAATGAAGACGGGCGAGGTTCGCGACAGCATCGATCGCATCAGACAGGACGCGCTTGTCAATCATATACCGGTACATTCAATCTGAGGTAGCACTCGAGATATTTGGATACAGATACTTAGAGAGGCGTGCAAAGCCTCTTGCTCTGTGAAAGTCTATGTTCAATCCAAGGCTGTGCTCAGGATACATATAGAGATGCGTGTAAAGCCTCTTGCTCGTTGCAGCCGATCACTATGGCTGGCTTACGAATTACAACGTGGAATGGTGGGTTATCCAGCTTCGTCCGCCATATTATTCTTGCTTCTACATCTCAATCCATTTAACTGGCCTGAAACTGACTGGGGATAGTGAACGGCATAAGGTTGGTCTGTTCGATTCCTGGACTACCATAGTCGCAGCACTGGCTTATACATGTGTGCTTTTTTCTATCAGGAACCCGTTTGGCTACCAACCATGGCGCGAAAAGAGGACTTTCGAGGTGCGCATACCTCCTGCTCCTCATTTTCCGACAGTCACTTACGAGACGGCAGGCAATGTTCGATATTCTCGAGGCCGATATTGTCGTCATGCAGGAGACAAAGATACAGCGAAAAGACCTCCAAGATGACATGGTTCTTGTGCCGGGCTGGGATGTATTCTTTAGTCTTCCAAAATACAAGAAAGGTGTGCACTTCACATAGATTTCCTGGAAAGCTGTATTAACTATCTGCCGGATTAAAGGATATTCTGGGGTGGCAATATACACCCGTAACGCCACCTGCACACCTATCCGGGCTGAAGAAGGCATAACGGGCATTCTTACACCCCCCAACTCCTCGGCAAGCTTCTGTGATCTACCCAAGAACCAACAGATCGGAGGTTACCCCACAACGAGCCAACTTTCCGAATGTGTCCTTGATGCTTCTACTCTTGATTCCGAAGGCCGCTGTGTTATTTTAGAATTCCCCGCTTTCGTCCTTCTCGGCGTCTACAGTCCTGCAAATCGTGATGAAACCCGTGACGACTTCCGCCTTGGATTTTTGAACGCGCTTGATTCTCGAGTGCGTAATCTTGTCGCGATGGGGAAGCGGGTCGTCTTGACTGGTGACTTGAATATCGTGCGGGAATTGTTGGACACGGCCAATGCAGAAGAACAATTACGAAAGCATAGCAAGACAGCGGAGGAATTTATATCTGCACCTGCGAGGCGTATACTGAATCAACTAGTCGTCGATGGCAAAGTCTTTGGCGAAAGGGACGACGGTCGAGAGAAGCCTGTTATGGTCGACCTCTGTCGGTCGTTCTATCCTGACCGAAAAGGCATGTTCACATGCTGGGAGACAAAAATCAATGCTCGCCCCGGAAATTTCGGGTCTCGAATTGATTATGTGCTCTGTAGTCAAGACTGGAAAGATTGGTTCTCCAAATCAAATATACAGGAGGGCCTCATTGGTTCTGATCACTGTCCTGTCTTCGCTGACCTGAAAGAGAAAGTCACGGTCGGAAACGAGGAGATTCATATTAAGGATATCATGAATCCGACGGGGATGTTCAAAGATGGCGTGCGGCAACGGGAATGGTCTGCTAAAGATTTGTTGCCACTGTCATCCAGACTCATACCAGAGTTTGACCGACGACGCAGTATCCGAGACATGTTTTCCAAGAAGCCCTCTTTCCATAAAGAGCAGAGCACTTCGAGCAGTCAATCTGGTGTAGAAATTAATACAAAAGATACATCTTCTGGCGAGAACTCGCCAAGCACAAGTGGTTTGCCCCAGAGCCAGAACACCTATTCACCATTGCCTGCAGCCCCGCTGCTGCGAACCAATAGCCCTTTGAAACAGAATGGGAAACGGGCAAGTGAGTCCTCCATTGCAACGCATTCATTGAAGCGCTCTAAATTTACATCCTCCAAGACCAGCTCAGGAGCTGCCAGGGGGCAGCTGGGAAAAAGTCAGAGCAGTCTCATGGGATTCTTCAAGCCAACAGTCTCAGCATCGAACACGATCAAGAACAAGATGTCGTCAAGCACTAATGACGTGGAGGATTTCTCTCAAGATATCACAATATCATTCAAGGCTGTCCCCTCAACTTCTGTAGCCGTTGGGGACCAGAATTCAGAGCCTAGTTCTTTTATCAACCCTCCAAGCAAGGCATTTGACCCAGCCGACCAAGAATCTGTTATAGATCCTGTTGTGGCAAAAGAATCTTGGTCGAAGCTTCTGGGAAAGCGCATGGCGCCTCGATGCGATCATGATGAACCCTGTATCAGCTACAAGACCAAAAAGCCGGGTGAAAATTGCGGCAGATTCTTCTACATGTGTGCGCGTCCTCTTGGACCCTCTGGCCAAAAGGAGAAGAATACAGAATGGCGATGCGGCACATTCATATGGAGTAGTGATTGGACTGGAGATGATACATGAATCTAAATGTGTGTATTCAAGTCCTTCACTCCTTATAACGTCGATACTAACCTCCTGAGTCAATCTCAATAATTAATGCAACAGTTCATACAAAAGGATGAGTTCCTACTCCCACTATTGATGATTTCAATTACTAGACTTCACCCCGAATCCCCAAGAATGCAGAGCAGAATAACAGAGATGGGAAATTCTCGAGGTGGGACATTTCTATTCAGCAATGGCTCTCTAGCTAATAATTTATAGTGAAGGATACAGCTATCGAAAACTAGTTTATAATGAAGTATCTTAGGGCTAGAGGAGATAATGTGAAGAACAAGCACCCTTGCCGCACTTCAGTGATAGTGCAAAACATCAGAAGAAACAACTTTAGTCCGCCTAATGTTCATCACACCTCCTGTCCTTAACCTCATTCTCTCTCAATCACTCTGCTCTTTTGCTACCATTTTTTTGTGAACTGTTTTGACTATATCTGTGCTTATTCTCTTGATCCATACCTGTAAACATTCAATCTCGAGCAAATAAAATGCAGGCATTGCTCCAGCATGTGCTAAAGAACCAGGACCTTGAAGATACTGAGTAACGACTCCACGTCACAGAGAGGGAGTTCGTCGCCACCTACTCTACTTTATGGTTGATAACAGGTCATCAGTTAATTTTGTCGTTGCATGGTAGATGCTGTGAGTCTAAGCGCAGTGAAGCCGTATATCAATCATCCTCAGACGCCCCAGAGACCTGTATGCTTGCATTCGTGTATTTTACGGAGACCTATAGGCAGATATACAGGATCGCGTGCTATCGGGTTTCAGTAGATCTTATTATTGGTTCTCCCATTGCTGCGCGTGGTTGATATCGCCGCAGCCATTGTGCACGCGCTACATTGGTCTCGAACGCTTCGGTGATACTCGTAGAACAGTCCTGTAACTATTCTCATCTAGTTGATAGTGAATGCTCTATATGTCTGAAGTTTAGTGCCTTTCTCAAATGACTGTGAATTTTGGTGCCAACGCCGTTCAGGGCTTTCAGGTCTACTCGTTCACTTCTTGGGAGCGTAATGCGTAAATTGCTGCTTCTCGAAAGGTCATGGGTAGTTACCGCTATGATCATTATTGATTCTTTTGGTAGTGGATAATCACGGCGACTCAAACGTTGTCACGTTCGCAGCATAAAAGTCAAGTCACAAAAAAAGATACCATACCCAAGGTGGCGATGGGGGGGGGTTCTTCGTCTAATTCTGTATTTCTATTTATTTTATTTACTCTACCACCCATGCTACTCATTCCTACAAATTGCTGTCTACTTTAAGGAACTTAGTGCCAGTAAGATTAGCTTCAAGAAGTACCATGAGAAGCCCAAGGCCAATTGTCAGAGAAATGAATACACCAGTGAGGTGAGCTCCCACAATCCACAAGTCCACAAGAAGCCCAAAGCCAATTGTAAGAGAATTGAATATGAAAATGAGGCGAGCTTCCAGAAGTATGCAGGAAGCCCAAGGCCGGTTGCTAAATAAAAGAGGGTGAGCGCCGGTGAGTTTTCAGAAGAGGTATGCAGAAACTCAAATGCTCGTTGTTGAATAGAGAGGTTTCTACCATGATGAAGACGCAGTTGCAAGAGCGCCTCTCATGTCAACCCTGAAAGTCGACTGTCGATGTAGAACCCACCCACAACTTTCTTTTGTGATTGTTTTTGTACCGGTATTTGTGGAAGAACAGAAATAACAAACGCGCATAAGGGAAATGGGAATGAAAAGCAACAATGGTGTCTTCTGGAAGGGCTGTACAAAGTTCTTTCTATGCCGAGCGTATCATCGTGGTGGACACATGGCGAAGAGCCAAGTAAACTCCAAAGATAGCAGGCCAGAAAAGGCAAGCGCATCAGAGAAGAGCTTGATGTGATGAAGCATTAACGAGCCTTCGATATTGTAGAAGAAGTAATGAAACTCGAGATGTCGCTGTACTGCGTGCTTGTTCGGTGACGTTGTAGAAGTATTGTCGAGAACGAAGTACGAATTAGATGCGAACCCGAGGAAATTTTGATGATTAAAAGAGGTGATGGCAAGCTTAGAGACATAGGCTCTGGCATACTGAGCATGAGGTTAGGAAGTATGGGCAGTATGCAACAAGCATGTGTAGAATTGGGCAGCAAGCATCGCAGCTTTAATCCTGCCATCCATTGCAATGGGGTCTCTCAGCATTGATAATGTAAGCACCTGGAATGACCGTTCTGTCGGGGCCGGCAGAGGGGTCAACAAGACGCTTGTTGATGTAGGATACGAGCTGAGCATTCTCGGGGTCATAAATGCCGGTTCGAATGAACTCAATGAAAGCACGAGTTTCGGCCTCAGCTGTCATCTGTGGACCAGAGTTGATTGGATCGCTGACAACTGCGGCATTATAATCATCGACTGAGTTCATCAAAGATTGAGTTACCGGTAGCTGTGCCGTCACATTCCAGTTGTTGTCAATTTGCAATACCGGGTCTTCTGCGCGAGCAGCTGCAAGCGCGGCGGCTTTCTTCTTGGTCATGCGACGCTTCTTCTCAGAAGGCTTGCGCGGCTGGTATTGGTAACCAGGATACTTGAGGAGATGTTCGCGTTTCTTCAGACCCGCCAGCTTCTTGTAATAGCCACGAACTTCAGCAGACTCTGCAGCCCACTGAGCACCAACAATGATTGCTGACCCTCATTAGCAGTTGTAGTGAAACAGGTAGCGTAGTGTTAACTTACAGATGTCATTGTTGTGGATTCCTGGATTCTCGGCTTTGACTTGAGGATGGTAGTCTGTTATTCTATTAGCTTTTGAGTTCGATGACATTGAGATGTATAGTAAGCTACCTTTTCGGTAGAGAATGAAGGCGTTGGGGGGGCGGCGGATCTTCTCCTTAGTTCCAAAGCAGACACGACCATCACCGTCGATGTAAGGGAAGTCTTTTTCATGGACAGCAACAGCACCGCTGAGATCAAGGTTCGGGTCTGTGGGGTTGGCAGTATCAACAAGGACGGATTCTCCACTAGGTAGCTGGATTATGGTGTTTTGCTTGAAATTGTTGGCGGCACCAAAGAAGTAACGGTGTCTGGAAGAGTCTCTGAGCAGCATGGGTGCAGACTTGAAGAGACGCCTTTGGGATGTTAGAAACAATTTATTCTTGAGCTGAAAGATTGAAGCTTACGCATATTCAACTTGGAGCTCCTCAAGCGCATCATTGTCGAGCAGCGCATACTCATCAGCCAAGATCTCGATAGTGACCGGACTGCGATCTGCATTGGCTAGCGACATTATACGGCTCCAAATTAGGTCATAAGAATCGCCCTGGACCCGTGTATCAGACATCGTTGCGACCTGATCTTCTGATGATGTAAAGGTGAGAATGCCTGAATAGCCAATGAATGACTTGCGGAATATGCAGAGAAACCTCGCGCTCTCAGTAGAATGCGCAGAACGAAGATTGGAGATATGTGAATAGGAAAAGAATTGAAGCTGTGGTGTTCGTAGTTACAAAGTGGAAGCAGGTTGGTGTTTTGAATTTTGTGTGTTGTGTACGAAGTTGAGTTCAACCGAGTGCCTCGAAAAATCAAAAGTGCGACAATTTCTTTGTTGCCTCGCGACCTCAACAAAGGAGAAGAGGCAGAGAATCGCTAGTGCAACCAAACCAAGCACGGAGTATTCTTTTAAACCTGATCGCGCGTTCACCTTGAACTGCTCAACTTCTCCAGCTTAGTGCGTCAGGTCGACACACTTTTGACAACCACCCTTATACAATACCGGGCAACGTGATGTCAAGATCCGTCCAAGAGAAACGAACGGGGAGTGACCCGACTGTTCGACACGCATTGAATGCCCTCAAAGCTTTTGCAAATGACTTCAGCGAGTTTGCGCCGGTCAGAGATGGACCACCTCATCAAGCGTACCTTGGCAAAGATCCCATACAGTTTAATGCCAAAGTAGCTACGGAGAAATCCTTGATCAACAAAGCGGAGCTTCTATCTTTCAGCAATCTCATTGAGATCGGAACAGAGACTCGTAATAGAATTGTTAGGATTCTGGCGATCATCAGCTGCATCCAAGATCCCGATGGTGACGGGCTTGCCTGGCTGCCAGATCTAGAGCAACGAGCATTAGGTGTAAAACAGGCGGTGTAAGTCTAAAGTCTTTTCAAACATTATGTAAACTCAAGACTGACGGTGTCTCCAGAGAAACTCGAAAAGTTTTGGAGAGAAGAGCGCAGGACGAGATCAAAAAAAGAGCTGTGGACACGGAGCAGCAAAACTCATGGGCGGACGTCGAAGACTTCTTTAAAGAATGTTTGGAACAATGTGCTAAGGAACGTCGCCTTCCAAATTCAGCTGAAATTGCCGTTATTGTCGACCAAAGAGTATTAGCAGAGCATAGCAAGGGCAAGGAGCTTCTAGATGGCATAGAAATTGGTTACTTCGCAGATGCAAAGAGGCTACGTACGTAATTCGAACCTCGAGAGTTGAGATTTGTGACTGATCAAAAGCACAGTTGAGGGTCTCATCGACCAGCGAGCGGAACAGTCATCTCAAAGTAGTATGATTGCCGAGATCTTTAACAATCTCTTGAAAGAGAATCAGGCAAAGAGAAATGGCAACTTGAAAACAAAAGAACTTGAGTGAGAACATGGAGTTTTGGAATTCTTCGAGGTGTGCAGCAAATGCCAACCACGAGAACCCATAAACAAAAAGTTTGATTAGAGTCTCAGAGATGTCTCTTATGGGAGATAGGAACACTTGTATGCAACACACGCACAGCCACAGGGCCAAAGTAGAATTTAAATCCCTGACCTCTCTAAATATTGCTAGTTTTAATTTCAACTAGCTTCGTTCTCAACCCCCCCAAAAAAACAGAAATTAAAAAAGGACTTTAAATACACGAAAACATAACTACGATAAGCATCCGTTATGGAACACAGTAAAACGCATTATTGTAAAAGAAAATGGTTCTGTGCTTGTTCCTCCAGAAAATTTTCCTTTAATTATGAGCAGTCTCAATATCCTCACCTTTATTACCCTAAAAGGACCCTTGGCCAGTAATGGGTTCAAATAGGGTTAAGGTCGGAGGCCTCTGTAGCTACAGAGTCATTCCAGACCTGGAAAGAGCTGCATTCCTCTCAGGATGATCTAAGATTGAAAAGGCGACTGCCGAGGAAACAGCACCGCCACGTATGATCATGAAAAATGAAAAATGAAAAATGAGCAATTAGCCATGACACCACAGTGGCTGCAACTTAGGCTCTTGGCTTCGATGTCGACCAATTGCTTGGATATGAATGGACCAGTAACGTCGGTGATATTTTCAATGCGGATGAAGGCCACATCAACCTGGATGCCATGGTCGACAACGACATTGAGGCGAATGAGGGCTTTACCAAGTTGTTGGACCTCAGTGACCCCGCATCATTCGATCGCGCATTGGTTGAGAATAATGCTGTCGAAAGTGGCTACATGCCCCTTAGTGGTAAGTCTTTCACTATAGTCAAAGGAGCTTCTTGCTAACTACAACAGTCAATGACAGCCAGTACTACTAGGTATAAGCCGCCTGAGTTATCAAAGCCTAAACACGTCGACGCCATCAAGCAGTCTATCTGTTTGGCCTGCTACTTTGCGACTCGAAGGGAACACACTACACTTCGTCATACGTGGCATCCGCACGTCCGATGAACCCTATGCTGCAGCTGGACCAACATGTCATATGTTCGTCTTTGCTGTATTTTCCTTTTTTGTTCGCACAACTTGCCGATACACTTTCAACTTTTGCTGATGACAACTCATTAATACGAGTCTAACATCAGCCTACTTTATGAGAATCATTTTGCATCTCAGTCAGTCAGTCAGTCAAACTCTCTTTTCGATCGCATTTAATCCTAGACGTTGTCTCTTGGGCCTGATGCTCCTGTGCAACCTCAGACCAGTCTCAAACCAGCCTATTACTTCCCGTATTTCCACACACCTTGTATGTCTCGCTATCAGGCCTGGCATTGGTTTAGGAGGATAGAAGGAGGAGAATCATGGATTCAATCTTGCCGCAATTAGCGTCATCACAGTCTTCTTTCGAGAAGCCACTGGTGATAACCTTGCACCAGAGATCAACCCCTGCATAAAAGCACGTTCATGTATCAATAGTTAAGAGTACCAACAATAAAGAAGCAATAGAATAAAGCAGATTGGCCGAGGCCATGATAATGTAACGATGTGATGATGTGCGCTGATAATGTTGGATGTAAGGATTTCTTCGTTCTTCTGTCGTGAAAATAAAGCCCTGCAGTGCCAAGGACGGTGCTGACGCTACTTTGGCGCTGTCGGGTACCACAAGCCACAAGTCAAGCAAGGTTCACCTCATGGGGCGGCGGGAAGGCTGCAAGTGCTTCAGCTGGGAGTGTCTTTTGTTTTCTTCATGGCTTTTACTTCGTAATGCAAAGCATTTGCCACCTGAATCCCATATACTTCGTACGAAGTACTGACTGTGCATACCTACAATGGACTATTAGCTCAGGTCATAATGCGCGCCTAAGGTTGGATGTATTCGTATCCGTCTAATTCTACGTCCTTAGCCTAGCCAGGCCTTCTTTACTAGAGTACGTCGAGATACCTGTCTAGAAGCATGACTTGCGTTAAGCCCCCATAAGAAAGCGAGGCATAGCTCTCACATGATCACGAAAGGCATGGCTGCCAAATGATGTAAGGATCCAATTGATATAAAACCAGGCGACATACAAAGTACGTAATAACTTTCGCTCTCCCAAAATATTTATCTACCAGGGGGTTCAAGTCCTGATCCAAATGAACGTCTTCCAAATTCTGTGCCGCGTTGAGATGCAGGACGCCATATTACCATATTTAACCGCCTAGTCCTCTTGGTACGATACCTTCCTCATCTCGCCCAATCTCTGTCTTGCAGCAGCCAAGTTGTTCTCCAGCTGCAGGATTTCGACCTGTGCATTTCATGTGTTAGCAATGAACCTACTCTAAGGGCGCTGCGATAAAATGAAATACTGACCTGTTGCTCCATCTCCCTAACCTTGAATTCATGTGCTCCAAGCTTGCCATAATCGACTCGCTCATCCTCCTGATCACGATCCTTGATCATGTCTTGTACTTGCCGGACAAGGGCTCGGCATGCAGCACCGACAGCTTTGCTTGCTTGTTCTAGCGATTCCTGGCTCTTACTCATGAAGCCCGCCTTGACTCTGCTGGCAGCAACAAGCTGTGCAGTCGATGAAGCAACGCCATTAGATGCAACAATCAGCTGCTCGGGGCTATTACGTCCAGAAAGCACCCCATCAGCTGTTTCGATCAAAGTGTTGGTTGATGATGCAACAGCCTTAGCAGCGGATATGAGTCCTTCTGTCCAGCGATTGTTTTTCTTGTAGAAAGCTGTCTTTGAAGAAGTACCACGTCCGGCTTGCACAATCTCTTGCTGTGTTACTGTTGCTGCCTTGATGAGCTGCGCAATCGCATTAGTAACAGCAATGGCTGCATCAAGGATGGAATCATGAATTCGCAGTTCGTATGTTGAGTAGCCATCTCTGGGCTTTGATTTGAGTTTTGCCAGACGTGCAGCAGCAGCACTAATAGCATCGGCGGCTTTGTTTAGCTCGCTGTCTACGAGATCGCCCAAGTCACCTTTGTTGTTGGTAAGCTTGCCACTATTTGGCGCAAACGAATCAACGAGCTTGTTCAGCTTCTGGAGATTCATCTGGACTTCGTTGTTGCTGTTGATGACAACGTCTGTCTTCTGAATCGGATCCATGCCGTCCAATCTGAAGCTCTGAAGGCCACGGAAAAATTTGACAGTAGATTGTGCAGACTGCCGGGCACCATTCATGAGCTGGTCAGCCTTCTTGTCATCTGTCGCAAGTCGAGTCAGACCCTTGGTGTTGCTGAGGACATCGGCAACAGAGCTAGAGAATACGTTAATAGTACGGATAATTTCGGCATGGCTACTGTTAGGTCCATCAGCAATGAAGTTATTGAAAGCTGTGGCAAACTCAGTTGCACTTGATGAGGCCTTCTCGATTTGTGAAAGGACATATGATGGCGTTGCATTTTGGTTACCAGCCTGCATGGAAGAATCGAGCTCATACAGCGCATCATCGACTCGTTGGACTCCGCTCTGTAAGACAGAGTCTATGATGTCGTTAATTTTCCCAATGTTGGAAAGGAGCATAGCATCGATTTGTCCATCAACAGCATTATCTGTCTCGCCTTGCGACATTCTCAGGTCATTGAGCTCCATCAAGGTATCGTCTAGGCTCTGCTTATAGACATCCAGTTCATCCTCTTTCTCCCGGAGCAGTCGCTCGGCATCTGAACCACCTTCACTGTATTTCGAGTGGATATCTTCTAATGCTCGTGATTTGTTGCGGAGCGCCTCCTCGAGATCCGCCATCTCGCGATTGTACTTGGACAGCATGGCAGAAAGTTCATTGCCTTTGCTTCTCTCTAGATTGTCAGCACGGTCAAGAGCCATGCGGAGCTCTCGCTTCAGCTTCTCTACTTCTTCACGATTACCACCCGCGAGACGATCCTTCTCATGTAGAGCCCGGTCTCGTTCGCGGATCATATCAGCCAGCTCGAGGTTCTTAGTCTTGATTTCACGTTCCAGCTTCTCCCGCTTATCAATTGCCTCTTGAGCAGAAGCTGCCTTAAGTTGTACGCCTTTGAATTTTTGTAGGAGATCAAGATGTTCATGGCGTAGTTGGGAGTATAGCTTCGCAAGAGCTTCATACTTCGTCCTCCACGTGTTGACCTGCTCTTGGAGCGCCTTGATTTGATCATCCTTGCTACTAATTTGTTGGCCATAGTTATTTTGAAGCTGCTGGAGCTCACCCTCCAAGGCCTTCACACGCTGATCATATTGCTGAAGCATAAGCTGGTCCCGCTCGTACTGTGCCCGAGCATTTAGATTTTCTTGTTCAAGCTCGGCTAGCCGACCTTGAGTTTGCCATTGTTGCTGCTGAGCTATCAGAGCTTGCTGTTCTCTCTGTTGCTGTTCGGCCAACAATCTTTGTTGCTCTTCGAAATCACGCTGGGCTTGCAAGGCTGCTTGCTGTTGTGCGTACAGCTGCTGTGCCTGACGCTCCTCAAGCACTCTTTGTTGCTCCTCATATTCCCTCTGCTGTCTTTCCTGTTCATTCTTCCAGAACTCTCCAATGTCATTAGGCTCCTCGGTCTTGGGGGCTGGGGGAGGAGTCACGCGGCGCTCAATCTCCTGCTTTGGTCTTTGTGGCAATCGTGGAGCATTTTCATCTTCCGAGAGTAGGTTGGGGGGATCCTGCGGAAGTTTTGGGACAGTAATCAAACTTGTCAGATAGCGGAGGTTGGAGCATTCGTAATAAAACTTGACGAGACGATAGTGCTGTGCATCGTATCTGCCTCTGAGTGGCTCTAATGCATCGTCATCCCCAGTCGCTGTGATGATCAGCTATTATAACTTCTCGAGCAGATGATAATATACCTACTGGTGTGCATAGCACGTAACATGCTTGTTATGAACTTGTAAATCCCGTAACTCTCCTGTACAAGAGGCACCAGAGCAGATATTCTGCACTCATTGTTACTACTGCCTCGAAAGTGAGAAAATATCAACTTCTGGAATTGCTCAATTTTGTCCTGCAGAGCCATGAGATCGGAGATGGTCTCGTAGCCCTCATTTGGGTCATTGATTCCCTTCAAGCTGATGTACTCCTCATATTCGAATGTGCCGTTGAAGTCTGGGTGTTGCTGATGGAAGTTTAATTTGGACAGAAGAAAGTGGACGTATTCCTTGATCAAGGGCCCATATCCTCGTAGGCCTTCCCCTGACATTCCTCTATTCAGACTATCTATCCAACTTCGATTTGCCATAGCTTCTCGTAGACTTGATGGATGACCCTCTTGCAAAACTTTATGAACTGTGATCAGGGCCTTGAAAGTTTGAACCTCATCTGCGAGAATAGGTTGCCTGTAAAGATTGGCTATCAATATCGTTGTTCCATACACTCCTTATTCCTTCACCATTCTTAAGGTGCTCACGGCCAGTCCGGGAAAGGCTTGAGGCACCATATTGCCCATTCCACCAGCAATAGCTTTTGTATACCGGACTGGAGGACTCACACTTTCATGCCTGCCCAGAAGGCCTGCGAGGACTTGTGGTCCCACGTGTAGACGATACAACTCCGGACATGCTTGCGTTTTGGAGCTGTCTCCTCGATGCTCGTGGCTTTGCGGATATTGATGGCGAGTTCGCCTTCGGACCTTGATAGAAAGATGTTAGCAGGCTAAAATCGAAGAAAAGTTGAGTTTCAATCAGGATAAAAGCTTCTAGGTAACTAACTTGGTGTGATCGATGTTTCTCGTTGTAGGTGCATATGCTAACGACATCTTGGGAGGCACTTAAGGTGCAGAGCTGAGGTAAATGGAACTAATTACATATAATGCAACAAATACCAAATGAAGGTGATTATAGCTAGCTGCAATGCTTTAGTCGTGGAGATGCGAACGTTGTAGGCACGCGCGGTACTATTACACTCTGCGTAATCTTGGCAAGGCTGCGCCACACCTTGGGCATATTTTATCACCGCCACTAATACTACACCTACCTACCCCTGTACTGTATTATTATTGTACAGAACCTTCCTTAACTCACTATATTCAAATTATAACAACCTTTACTTATAGGAGCAATAAAGCTAAAATTTTGTAATATTGAAGAAAAAATACTTAATACTTAAATACACATAATTCTTAGAACTTTAG